>JASANF010009051.1:0-35837 GCA_030248245.1 Trissonchulus sp. WLG1_4
TTGAAAGAAATGCAGTTAAAGAAATTTCCAATTTTTTTGCAAGAAAGAAAACTGCAAGAAAAAAATTTTAAAGAAAAAGAAAAGAAAATTGTACTGAAATAAAGGACTAGCTGTATGTCACATATGCTTTACCCAGCAAACAGGGGCGTAGCCAGGATTTTGAAAAGGGGGGGTTCGCACCTTATGCACTTTTTTGCTCACTTTTTACACTCACTATTGCGCGGTCCGGGGGCATCAGCCGCCAGAATCCATTTTTTTACATAACAAAACGTAGTTTTGATCATTTAAATTAACTCATTCTAGCGGGGGTCTGGGGGGGGGGGGCAGTCCCCAGAAAAAAATGGAGTTTTTCAATTTTTGGGCCAAATTTGGTCAACTGGAGGAGACGTATCAGAAATTTTTTTCAGGCACGAAAATTAAAACAAAATATGAGAACGTCACATCTGACAGTGTATTATACAAGTAAATGCAGCATGTGTGCTCTTGTAGGCTTTGTGAAAGGTAATAACAAAGAATACTAAGCCACATAGTTGCAGGGGTCTGGGGGCAGCAGCCCCCAGAAAAAATGTCGAGAATTTTTCAAATTTTAGGGCAAATTTGGTCAATTGGAGACGTATCAGAAATTTTTTTCGGCCGGGCGATAAAAACCAAAGGGGGGACCCTTGTTGACAATTTCTTCAGGTTCGACGAAAAGAGGGGATCGCAACCCCGGCGACCCCCCCCCCCTGGCTCAGCCCTTGCCAGCAAACAGTTTTGACTCTTTTAAAATGTTTATAATAAGTTATGGGTGCCCTTGGGTTGTCGTGAATTTTTGCGTGAAACTGGTACCCACATTCAATATTTAATGAGTACGAAAATAAATGATACGATATCAAGATGAAGTGTGCCACGTCCGCATTGTACAATTCCGTGATGAAATGTGTGAGCGTTTGTGCACTGTTTCAGGGAGAGTGCGTCACTATGATCAATGCCTTAATTTACTTGACCTATATTGCGCTATTGCCCCGGTTGCGTGACTGCGCAATTAACTCCCACTGGAACTACGACACCAAGGATGAGTTCTATGGTATGCTTTTCTGACCACATCTCATACTACAGAATGGGTATACTTACATTAGGTACGTACTCTGGGAATATGGAGAAACGTAATGGTCAAGCAAACTTGTTACAAAAATACAAGGAAAGTCAGTCTTGCCTTGTGTGGGGAACGAGTTCAGTGTTTCATTATTATGCTACTCAAGCAAAGTACCAACTATGTACTCTTGATAATATAGCGGGCAAAATAATAAGTACAAATTTACAAAAGAGAGACACTGAACGCAACGGTGATGCTACATAGTTGTATGTAATCTTGCAACGGGGCTGACTTTTTCTGGCTCCACCGAGCCGACCCTTAGGCCCGGTTCACACAGACGTACTTTTTACTTTTTACTTTTTACTTTTGGGCCAAAAGTAAAAGTTTCGGTTCATACAGAACGTACTTTTTACTTTTTACTTTTTACTTTTGGCCAAAACTAAAAGTAGAAACGCGTTCTACTTTTTACTTTTTACTTTTGCAATCTAGCCAATCAAAATGCTATGAGAAAAGCTCCGCCTATTGAGCTTCATTATTATTGGTTAGATTTGCATTTTGACAGACAAGTGCGCCAAAGCCAGCCAATTGAATGCGATCTTCCTTAAGTAAAAAGTAAGCCTGTGTGAACACTTTTGCAAAAGTCAAAAGTATAAAGTCAAAAGTAAAAAGTATAAAGTAAAAAGGAAAAAGTAAAAAGTAAGTCTGTGTGAACCTGGCCTTACAGTTCACAACAGTGTACAAAAATTTTGGAGAATGACTTTCTGGTTTTTTGAAGTGTGTTATAACGGACGTTGCTGTGGGTTTGGCTGTGATTTGGTTTCCCTTCCTTCCCCAGAGCGGTAGTCGCCTGACCGGCTGGGATTATAGCGACAAAGTGGACTGTAAGTGTGCTCAGTCCCTTGCCTTGCCAAACCTGCGTCTGTGAGAGCCCTTAGACCAGAGCACTATTTTATTACACAATCATCAATCAGCACGACAGGAAGACTGAGTGGAGTCATTTGACTGGCAGCGCACTTCCGTCCATCGCCCGACAGCACTTGGACAGGTCGCTGGTCGCATACCAATACGCGTACACCGACCCGCCTGAAACAGACCACCACTCTAAAGCATCTCCAGCCTAAGCCTCACCACTAGGCTCACGCCAGTCATCCTAAGCCTCATCTAATTTGCTACAACAACAAACATTCTCCAGGTTCAAATTTATTTAAAAAACACAGAACTGTCAATATCTTTAAAAAATTGACCTACATATACATACAACATCAATTGAAAATATGTATTTGCAACGTGTTCGCTCCTCTATAAGCGATCATAATTCAATACACAGTACCACAAGTTATTTTTTGTTGCGCCATAGCGCAGCAGGTATGTATTTAAGTATATACATTCTGATACAGACTGCGTGATTTACATACATATAATGTCAAGTACGCTTTGTTTGTGCGGCTGTATGTTTTACTGCGCGTTTGCTGTACAGCTGCGTCTGTCACTGCTACAGACAGACAGACAGAGAAGAGTTGCGCCGGAGTTGAGACTGAGAGAAACGCTGCCGGGGTCGGCCGGCACGGCGCAACTACATACTCAGACACGACCGCGCATCAGGAGTAAGCCTACTTCAGGACTTACCCAGGCATGATTTGTCACAGAGAAGAGTTGCGCCGGAGTTCATTCTAACAGAGACGCTGGCAGGGGCGACCGTCACGACGCAACTACTCAGACAAGCCCAACACAGGGCCAGGCACAACAGACCGCGCATCAGGAGCAAGCCTGCAGCAGAAATCATTAACATATTGTTAAATCACAACGTCAAGTGTTTACCTGCCATTGTTGCTGCTACGATGTTTTTGCAAGAGTGTGAATTTTGTTAAGAGTACACATGTACATACATAGTGTCTCACTCTACATAGAAGAAGAGTGAGACACTATTCAGTCGCCCTGTGCTCTGGCGGCGTATTCTGGGTTTGTCTAAAGTTGTGATTGGCTGTTTGAATAACAGGTCACGGCCAATTATTGCTAAGCTCCACCTAGTCAGTCTAGGCCAATTATTGTGCGAAACTACCTGTGAAGTCTACTGTAGAATTTGACACAGTATAAATTATGGAGTAATTTTTAATTAAACAGCATTCAGTAATCATCCAAAGTTAATCTTGCCTATTCGAAGTGCAATGACTCAAAGCAGATAAGAAGGTACGAATAGCTAACATCTTTATCCTCAAGTCACCGAATGCGCACTTTGCGCACTGTCACCTTAATTACACGTCTTCTTCGCTTTTGAAGTTTTGAATGTTGTTCAGCTATGCAACCTCACCGACACACCCACAAACACGGATATCTTATATCAAGAGTACATAATAGCGTCTCACTCTATATAGAAGAAGAGTGAGACACTCTCCAGCCTGCCTGTGTTCTAGCACAGGCAGATGCGCTGGTCGTTTTCAGGCTACATGTTGACATTCTATGCAACATGTGACTGGCCAATCAGCGCGTAGATTCCATGCGTAACACACTTTAGTAAATAATCGCTGATGCGTTGATAAGCATTAAGATAGAGTTAAAAGCTTAATAACTCATTATTTATTCATAGTCTGCTTGCAAAAACATTAAAAAAGGTTTGGAAATACCTCTAGGGATATTTTGGCAAACTTTCAGCGAAGTTGATTGAGAAACTTTTGAGATATAAACATTTCTGAATTTCTTCAAAGTTTCTCAATCAAGTTCGCTAAAAGTTTGCCGAAAATATCCCCAAAAGGTATTTGCAAACCTTTTTTAATGTTTTTACAAGCAGACTATGAATAAATAATGAGTTATTAGCCTTTATCCCTATCCCGTTTTATGATTGGAGCACGTGCACAGGCGTCGGCCAATCAGAGAATAGAAGCTCGCTTCTGATTGGCCAGTCACATGTTGCATAGATTGTCAACATGTAGCCTGAAAACGACCAGCGCATCTGCCTGTGCTATAACACAGGCAGGCTGGAGAGTGTCTCACTCTTCTTCTATATAGAGTGAGAAGCTATTATGTACTCTTGCTTATATGGTGGTTTCGTCTCATGTGATCTTGACAAGGCAATTACACAAGAATTTGGTCAATTAGGTATATTAGTTGTGCAACATATTTTTTAAATAGATAGATTTTTCTATTTTGTTATCAATTTATCAATCTTAGATATGTAGATTTATCTACCATAATACTAAATAGGCGGAGCTTGGCAGTCATTGGCTGTGAACTGTTATTCAAACAGCCAATTACATCTTTAGACAAACCCAGATGTAGACAAACCCAGACTAAGCGCAGGCAGATGCGCTCGTCATTTTTAGCCCACCCTGTTTTCGTTTCCTTAAACATGTACATGGTGGCCAATTCTCTATATGGCCCATTCTCTATGGCCAATTCTACGCGTGCCGCGTAGATTCTCTAGTAATAATCGCCGATAATGCGTTGATAAGCATTAAGATAGGAAAAAAGGTTACTAACTTATTACTAGTACACAGTTTACTTGGAAAAACATTGCAAAAGGTGTGTGAATCCCCAAGAGGGAATTTTGGCAAACTTTCAACGAAATTGATTGAGAAACTTTTGAGATACAATTTTTTCTCAATTTCTTGAAGTTCCTCAATCAATTTCGCTGAAAATTCGCCAAAATGTCCCCAAGGATATCTGCAAACGTTTTGCTATGTTTTTGTACCTATATTATGTATTAAAATGAGTTATCAACCTATTATCTCTATTTTAATGCTTATCAATGCATTAGGGATTAGGACTAATTCCCACTGCAGGTTTAAGGTTTATGGGTTAAAGCTTTAGGGTGGATTTCACAAAGGTGGTTTTACTAAACCATGGTTTTACGTACGTTTTTATATGATTTGCACATAATTTCATTACGAAATATCGCCTGATTCGTTACGAATTTAGTAGATTTTCTTAAACCATGGTTTTAGCGCAGTTGAAATTTGAAACCTGCAGCACAGCAGGTCTCTGTTTTGCTGAAATTTCAGCTGAGCTAAAACCATGGTTTAAGAAAATTTAGGAAATTCGTAACAAATCGGGCGATATTTCGTAATGAAATTATGTGCAAATCATATAAAAACGTACGTAAAACCATGGTTTAGTAAAACCACCTTTGTGAAATCCACCCTTAAGGTTTAACGTTTCATACACACTGGCAGTTTAACGTTTAACGATATTTGAATATTGTGTATTCATTGGCTGGAGGCAGAAACTCCGCCTACCCACAGCTCGCAGCTGATTGACAGAATATAGAAGTTCCGCCTACAGCTCGTAACTGATTGCCTGAATAGAGAAGCTCCGCCTACAGCTCATAGCTGATTGGCTGAATCCTTAAACCTTGAACCAAAGCTTTTTTCAACATTTTTCAAAATTTTTCAACATCGTTTCGTTAAACCTTAAACCTTAAACCTACGCACTACGCTACCAATCAGTGGAATGTGCAATATGCTCAAATCATGTTGTACGTTAAACCTTGAACCTTAAACCTGCAGTGGGAAGTGTGTTATGCAGAGAATCTACGCGTTGATTGGCCATCTACATGTTTAAGGAAACTTGACCATGTAGGCTGAAAATAACGGGCACATCTGCCTGCGCCAGAACAAGGGAGACTGAAGAGTGTCTCAATCTTCCTTTATATAGCGTGAGACACTCTTGGTTTTTGTCTAATAAAGAAGCAATAGTTGAGGCAGTTAAAGCGTTTTTCCCACAAAAAACTATTCTGGAAACTACTCTGTGGGAGTTTTTTAAAAAGTCAAGAATGGTTTAGACGAAGCTTTTTTAACGCAATTTTTTTCACTAATTTAAAGCAACTTAAGTCGCACGAAAATTGTTCGTGTAAACAAGAAATTTTGAAGCAATTTTCAGGGATTGAATGTATGATGACATTAGTTGTTAGTAGGTATTTTGCTAGTTAGGTGTAAGTAGTTTCATTGAAATGCCTGAGGTATTTTAGTTTGCCTGATTGCTCTAGACTAGAAGTTATGAATTCAAAAGCTCTTCTGCTGAGTGAGAAGTGGTTACATTGTGAGGACTGGGTGTCGATATTCCAGAGGAAATATTAAACGCGGCCATTATTTGTGGATAAGTGACTTTCAATCCTAATTTCTGTACACATTTACTGCTGAGTTGCTCCAAAGCCTTAACAGCTTAATCTATATACGTAGTACGTACAAAAAAATGCTGCAGGATGTTAAGCATCCCGCTGCACGAGCCATTCGGCTCAATAATGACACGTTGATCTGAGCTGAGCAAATCTGTTCTAAGAACAAGAAGCGATAAACAGTGTTTTCTAATATACTGGCTCTTATATACTCCTGGTGATACATCCCGCTGCCGATTTTGAAAAAGTACATTATTACAACAGTGTACATCTATTATTGATTTTCCTGCATATACGCAGACGAAATCAGCAGGCAGCTCCCAAGCTGAACATACCTACACGTAAAACATACTGGCTATGCAGCCTGCTCAGTAGCGTTAAACGAGCCCTCTTCTTGGTTGCTAAAAAAAAGGTGCAAGCATGCAAGGCAAAAAATGAAAATTTTTGCGTTTCCGTCGGTTCAAGCCAGCGAAACGTCGGGGCAAGCCCCCCTAAAATTTCGAAAATTCCGAAACAAGCCCTCGCAGACCGAGACTCCGTGTACATGTATGCCACTAGCCCTAGTAAGTCAAAAAATAAACTACTCTGCACTGAAGCCCAGAGTTTTCCTGAGCTACATATGACCTGCCTAAATTTACAACCATCAATACATTTCTACATTAAGTTCACATTTGATCGACACAATGAAGGGAAGGTTAAAGCGGCAACCGCCCTTCTATAAACTGGAGCAACCTCAAAATTTGAAAGGTCAACGGTACAGGTGAAGGTAACTAACTGCGGATGAACTGAAAATAGTAACCAAATCTATGTGTTAGACAACGGGTCTCTGTTTGAGTGAGAACTGAGCAAGTAGTAAGTTTGGGTGGCTGAGAGTATGTGTGGGAGTAGTGGTAATTAAAAGGGAGCCAAAACGGAAAACAATACTTTGGAGTCGCAGATGGCGGCGCACGCAAGGCACGGGGGAGGGAGATTTATTTATAGATAGGCCAGCCTGATGACGTCACACTCGGCTCACTATCACTCATTGCATCAACTAAAAGGCTAAAGTCTGCTTGTCCATAAATGCACTACATAGCAGCCAACGAGGCTAAGGACGGCCAACGATTAGGCAGATGTATGTACCTCTGCCTCATATACTCTACAACATGTACAACACTGTACATGCAGTCTGCGTCCGATGTACCCCTAGACGTTCCTGACCAGACATCAGATGCTGGACATTAAATGCTGGCTACTGCACTCTCAAATCCACACTACGGCTGAATCTCAATGTGCATAAGCTTCATACTCAAACGAAATTATGAACTCGATTAGAAACTGACCTGCGTCTTAGTCTCAAATTGTCCAAGTCGGTACTTTAAACTTGTAATGTTTTTCTGAAAAATGTGACTATTAGTCTGACCAAAATGTGTAATGTATGGAACTTCATTGCTTCATAGCAGCTTAGTCATTTGAGGTAACCCCCATAATGTATATATGTATCATTCGAAAGCATTTGTAACGGAGATTTTCATGAAATTAAATTATTTCGAAAAATTTGAAGTTAAAAATTCTGATTCAAATAAAATGGATTTTTTTCCGCCTACTTACAGGAAACCTAATGTATTATATGCATGCTAATATATGCATAATGTATGCTATCATTCGATAGCCCATTCTATTCTGCGTCTAATGATATATACAACATCACTATAGCATGCACCTGTCAAAAATTATCGATTTTTTGTTTTTGATTTTTTCATTGAAAAACGTCATTTTTGGCCTGTTTTATTCGCTGTAACTCAGCAAATACTCAACCAAATTTGACAAATTTTGCATCAATAGACGCGCTGTGACCTCGCGCGGTCTGTGAAAGCAATAAAATTTCAAAATTTGATACTAAATTTTTCAATATTTGTCAGGTTTACAGTCATTTTTCAGCAATTTTTGTTCAAGATTAGTTAAAATAATTAGTACCACATTAAAGTTCAGTTCTTTAGCTTAACATGTGCTTTTGATTGGAGTGAACAAAGTTATGCAGCAGAAAGATATAGCTGTTTTCATTACTTGTCAAAAATTAGTGCTTGATGAGCATGTCATGTGCATGCGTTCAAACATTCTACGGGCCGGCCGTTCACAGCCGGCCGGCCGAAGTTGTTCGCCGGCCCGGCCGCCGGCCGGCCGGCCCGCGGCCGGTCACAAACACTATCTACACGCTGATATTCAAATTTTTGTGGGCGCACACATATACTGTGAATAATGATTTATTTTTTCCATAACTTTGCTCAATCCAATCAAAAGCACATGTTTTTAGTATCAAATGAAAGCTAAAGAACTGAACTTTAATGTGGTACTAATTATTTTAACTAATCTTGAACAAAAATTGCTGAAGAATGACTGTAAACCTGACAAACATTGAAAAATCAGTATCAAATTTTGAATTTTTATTACTTTCACAAACCGCGCGAGGTCACAACGCGTCTACTGATGCAAAATTTGTCAGATTTGGTTCAGTATGTGCTGAGTTACAGCGAATAAAACGGGCCAAAAATGACGTTTTTCAACGGAAAAATCAAACATAAAAAAGTCGATAATTTTTGACAGGTGCTATATTGATGTTGTATATAGCGTTAGACGCAGAATGGAATGGGCTATCGAATGATATATAATACATTAGGTATCCTGTAATTAGGCGGAAAAAAATCGATTTTATTTGAATTAGAATTTTTAACTTCAAATTTTTCGAAATAATTTTATTTCATGAAAATCTCCCTTAAAAATGCTTTCGAATGATATATACATTATGGGGGTTACCTCAAACGACTAAGCTGCTATGAAGCAATGAAGTTGCATACATACACTTTTTGGTCAGACTTTAGATTCATATACAGTACCGATCAGAATTAACTACCTATGATGCTGGAGTCAGCATCACTGATCGAACCATAGCGTCACTGACTGCAGTCATTGCATTGACGTCACAGGTCCAATAAATTGGACAATTTTATTTGGCATATTGAATTTCATTAAATGACTCAGGAGTCAAGCATACTCCAATCACATTAGTCATATTCATTTCTTTATGCACGTTGTTTCTTTTCAGAGATACATCTCTACGTTTAAGTATCCAGTTTAGCTGTTGACTAATATGAGCGTGATGTCACTACTATGACTCCGGAGTCACTTAATGAAATTCAATAGAAATTTCCAATTTATTTGACTTGTGACGTCAATGCAATGACTGCAGTCACTGACGCTATGGCTCGATCAGTGATGCTGACTCCAGCATCATAGGTAGTTAATTCTGATCGGTACTGTATACGGAAAAATGTGGTTAATTTGAATTAAAATTTAAAAAATAATAAATTTTGCTAATAATTTAATATTTTCTAATATTTATATATTTAGAAAGTTTTCGAGTTTCTGCTCGTGTTTGAAGCATTTTAAGCCATTACAGGCAAATTTCTAGTTTCAGGTAACCTTGAAAGACTTAGAAACACGTTTGTCTTTCGTTGATCCAAAAGGGTGGTCGCAACTCGCAACCTGCGCATCCCCCTTCTGGCAACCCCATATGACATAGCAGTAAATAAAGTGCTCCTGATGTTGAGTATTGCATTAATTTAGTTGGCCTGGAAAAAAGAAACGAAATCTAATCCACTTCTCCAACTCATACACATGAGAAAGACAAACACAGCTAATATTTGCATTTATATGAGCTTAGCTTGGCTTATGAATGAGATAAATTCAATATTTGAACTATGGAGACTTTTTCAGCCAAACCGCCAAAGTCCTAGAAGCTTAAAATTAGCAAACATTTTGGAAATCATGAAGTGTCAAAATGACCAAACTGGTATGGACATAGCCTACAGTGATAAACCTGGGATACAACCTTAGCACTTTAGCAGAGATGCACCGGAGCACTTGGCGAGGGGGGCTGTGCGACCACCTGTCAGAGGGGTGCGGTCTCTGAGTTTTGTTATTTTCTAGCAACAACCGCAATTTTATCGCAATTTTTTATTATCAACCTATTTTTTTGGCCCCAGCCAGAAACATTTAGCAATTTTCTGAACCATTACACTTTACAGTGTGGCCAAAAAATATTACGAAGGGTTGATTATTTGCATCGGTCAAATATATATCTATAACTAATAAACATGTCCATAAGTTCAATTTTCCTGGCTTTTGTGCTAAAGTTTGTCTAGTTTTCTGTCAGTCGACCAGGTGTGGTTTTGCTGGTGTGTCTTGCTGGTGGCTTGTTGGAACGGCCTTGTTCGTAAAGTTATTGCTTCTGGTATTGGTGTATTGGTATTTTTGGATCTTATTGTGTGCTCGCTTTATTAAACAGCTGATCTCCTTTGGTGTTTCTGGTTGTGTGGACTGTGACGTAAGTTAGATTTGGTGTGATTAGTGAGTGAGGTGCCCTGAGCGGGTTGGTGTTAAACTTACTCATAGAAGGCCACCAGTATGTTTCCCGGATTTTCTGTTTCATTCTAGTTATTCCAGGGTGACCAGAATGTGCCATGGAAACAATACGTTTGGTAAGTTTAGCAGGGACGATAATGCGGTCCTGAGAATCAGCTTTCTTAGACACGTGACATGCGATGAAGACACGAGGAGGTAACCCCCCCAAATGAAAGATAGTCCGTGGGCTGGGTGCAGAAGAATTTGGACAAAGTACATAATGTATTTTATGTGGATACAAATCGCACCTCAACTATATCTATGCACAGGGGCGTGACCAGGATTTTGAAATGGGGGCCACCTTTTTAGCTTACTTTTTTACACTCACTATTGCGGGGCTCTCACCATTTTAGAAATAAAATGTATGTAGTCCTGTTCATTTAAATTAAATAAGCAGCTATGTTCAAGAAAGCTTTCTTAAAAGTCGCACTGAGGGTGTTCATATCGTCCTATTATAGGTTTGGCGCTATTGCTATCACTGTTGTTGTTGTTGTTGTTGTTCTCAGCAGACGTCAGGAAGGATAGAGATTTTCCGCATGTACGTCAACATCTCGGTAGGCTTCGTGATCAAGATCTCGAGCGGCGGGTCACCATCGTTGTACGTATCCACACGCTGCTTGCGCGTTGCTGGCAACTCATTATGTGTTCCACAGTTTCGTCTACTTCGTTGCAGTGGCGACATTTGACAACAACTGACATAAACTCACTGTGGCGACCCCTACAATCCCCCCTGGCTACGCTCTTGTCTGTGCAGTGTATTTTTTGTTGCAGGTCCATCGGTGTGGGCAGACAGCTACAAGGAGTGCGCCGGTGGCCGCCAGAGTCCGATCGACTTTCAGCAGCGCGACCTGCAGGAGGACGAGACGCTCGACATGCTCGAGTCCGTCAACTACGCCTCCCCCGTCAAGCTCAGGCTGCACAACAATGGACATACCTGTTAGTCACATACGGGAAGCATTTTTTGTAATAGAACCCCTATCCACAAATTTGGATTTTCTGAGCGGTGCAGGCAGTGGCGTATTTACAGGGGGGGGACACATGCCCACACTTCCA
The DNA here is from genome assembly GCA_030248245.1 of Trissonchulus sp. WLG1_4. Lineage (NCBI taxonomy): Eukaryota > Metazoa > Nematoda > Enoplea > Enoplida > Ironidae > Trissonchulus > Trissonchulus sp. WLG1_4. The sequence continues at coordinate 11,676 of JASANF010009051.1, forward strand.
CAACAGCTAACCAATTAATTAGAAATATGTAAGTGTAAGTTCTCACAAAGGCCGGGTGTGCACTATGCCGAAATAAGGAATAGAAACAAGCTAAGTTTTCGTTAAGAGCTTTTAGTAAGTAAGAAAGCATTCATCTTCGACTACATTGGTCAAAGGCCATTGAGATGTACTTTTTTAATTAATATGCCACAAAAAGCGTATCCTTTTGCAGTATGTATGTATGTACATATGTATGTATGTAGGTATGTATGTAGGTACTATGTACATTTGAATATGCACTGAAATATGTACTACCGGTCAGAGATGGAACCGGGTCATCGGGTCATTTCGGGTCACTTTTCGCTCCGGCTCACCGGGTCACCGGGTCAAGTGTGCTAACCCGGTCCGAAACAGACTTACTAAACTAAACTAATTAAACTTGTTCTCACAGAACTCAACTTATATATGGGTGTGACCAGTCTCAGTGCTGTAGACTTCACGCTATTTTATTATCAAATTGGCTAATAGTTCAAAACGTGACGTGTCACAAACATTGAAACACGTTTCCAACTTTCAGTTCTGAATGGCAAATGTAGATTGAGAGCTGTGGCGCAAATTTGTCGCAAAATGTAATACATACATAGCTTTAACTACAAGATCGCAATCGGGTGCGGACTGCGGAGAGCTGCATAGTGCAAGAAATGGAGCCAACTTCAACTAGCCTCCATGTTTAGAAATGGTACCCGTCGTAAGAAACTTAAAAGCAGCTACATAATTTGGTATCGCAGAAACTTTCGTCCCTATGTATATACTGCGATTTCACTTTTTGTTCCTAAGAAATAAGAAGTCGAATACTTATTCTTCTTTTGAGCTGAAACGGTTATGCAATGTCTAAAAACCTGGTTTAGCGGTTTCCTTTTGACGTTTAAAACCGGGTCATCGGGTCACCGAGGCAAGGGGTCTGCCGGGTCACCGGGTCACAATTTAGTGGTCCGGTTCCATCTCTGCTACCGGTACAATGAGACAACATAAATAGCCATTGTTGTGTTTGAGTGGTGGCCAATCTGCTGGAAGACGACCCCCCTCGGATCCAGCGCGGCGGTCTGGCGGGGGACGCTCGGCTGCTGCAGTTCCATCTCCACTGGGGGGCCGACAACGCCACCGGCTCAGAGCACACCGTCATGGGACACCACTATCCGCTGGAGGTAACCCTCTCTCCTCACTCCCTAGTCCCTCACTATACCATAACCATGGTCGTATTGTAACCACGGGTCGTCTTTATCATAAAATAGTTAACTACGGCTGGCTAGCGAGATTTAGCAACGGCGTGCCTAACTTGACCATGTTTAAATATATATTGTGTCTACCGCTAGTTCAAAATAACAACGGCGTGGTAAAATTACTCACACTTTAAAATCATATTATAAAATATTCCCATGATGTCTCTGTAGGGAGGTTTCAAGTCCTTTTTCCTGTTGGGCCACAGCCCAACAGGTCTTTAATTTTGATTCTGGTATCTTTAACACAGTTCTAGCGTTAAAGTGTGTATGTGCGGAGTGTGTTTTACACATCTTCTATCGTAGCTATGCAACTGTCACACTAAAATGCCTTGTAGTTTCACTGTGTTGCTGAGATCGGGGCTGTTCTTGAGAAGTAATTCGAAATGCAAAAGACTGCCAGCAAAAAACTGCCAAAAAGTGACCACCTTAGAATCGAACCTACGGCCTCATAATTACGAATCTAGCAAACTAACCACTCGACCACACAGATCAGTAGAGTCCCAAGACTTCACTAAAAGTATATACATAATTAATAAGATATTATTAATAGGATATAAATTATCCTAAGCAAATCGGCAACAATAAATATACTAATCAAGATCCAAAAACAGTTATATAACTCAGCACATGAATCCGTTGCAAAATCATAAAATTAGGACTAATTCGCTCTTGGAAAATTTTGTTAAAGGTGGCCCAGGTCCACCCCAGCGTTAAAATACTGGTACCTAACATATTCTAGACTACTAACTAAACGATCTTTCTTTGTGGTCTCCGTGGCGCAGAGTACTAGTGCATTGGTTTCTTAACCAAAAGTTTGCTGGATCGAGCCCAGCCGGAGATAACTTTTTTAAATTTTACGCAATATTCGCTAAGTCGATTAGCTGTTAACTATTTGTAGCAATAACTTAATTTAAGTCTTGATCCCGTATCAATTGTGCACTTTGGTCAAATTTTGTTAAAGTGGTTGCAAAAGAAGACGTTTTGTATGGAAGATAAATCAAGTAAATAAGTTAATGCTGTAGCTGGCCCAACAGGTTTACGATGGCCTCTGGCCAATGTGCTTAAAAATAAATGAATGGCTTACTGAATTCTTTTGCCGCAGATTGGGCTTGTTTGCCTAACACATACAGTATATTATGACAGTTTAGTTTACATGCTATAGAATTAATCATATAATAATGTGTTGGGTAGTAGTGTAATAGAAGCTGCCAACTGATTTGACAGAAATCCCAGCATAGTACAGTCTGTCCAAACAAGCACGTTTTGCGAGTAGAGTTCAGTTATTTTGATAGACTTCGTTGCGGCATGCTTGTACTGCTGAGGATATTCTTGTTGGAATATAAAACGCGGCATCAAACTATTTAAAACTGTAATATTTTTTAAATAAGCGTGACCACTCTAAAGCCTGTTTCACACGATGGGGAAAACTTGGGGAATCCCCACATGGGGCGCCCCATGTGGCACTACATGGGGTGTCACACGGTGCCACATGACGCTCCATGGGGTGCCCCGTGGGGCACCATGTGGCATCGTGTGACACCCCATAGGGTGCCCCATGGGGCGTCATGTGGCACCGTGTGGTGTCCCCCGGGGATTCCCCTGGAGAAACATATTCACACGATGGGGAATGAACGCGCAGGGAATTTGAATTTAGGCGCGTAAATTGTCAAAATACTAAGTATTAAAGGTTGTACATTGGATTTTGACATATGTGAATTTATGCCTTGTGCATAATTACGTGTAAGAGTTTATAAAAATTATTAAAATTTTGTCGCTTACTTAATAGAAATTATGAGCTACGTACTCTTAACAGCGGTGATGGACTAACCAAATATGAAAAAAATTAACTAAAATGATTGAATTTAAGCTCTTAAATTGTCTTTCAAACAATTATATAAAGTCACGTGATCATCAACGGCGCTTACTAATTGGCTGTCGCATGTGGTGCCACATGGAAAAATGCACGGCGAGCGATCATTATTTTCCCAACGTGGGACGCCCCATGGGGTGTTACACGATGCCACACGGTGCCACATGATGCCACATGGCGCCTCACGGGGCACCCCATGGGGTGTCACATGGTACCACATGGTGCCCCACGTGGTACCCCATGGGGCGTCATGTGGCACCCCATGGGGTGCCCCAAGCGGCACCACACGCGTTTTTCCCATCGTGTGAAACAGGCTTAACTGTTATTCTCCACTTATAGCCACTAGCCAGTAATATCAGCACTTATGGTTACAAACGTTCCAATCAGAAAAATGCACGTGCGACAATTAGCTTTATACGTACGGGATTTACATTCCACAGTATTGGTCAAAACCTATGTTATGCTGCAGCTTTTGTACATCAAAATTTAATCATGTTCGTTTGTACATATACAACAATCAATCATGTTCTATCATAGACTGCACAATCATATAAGCGCAGCATGACATGGTTGGCAACATTTGAAATAAATATTTTCTTTGTTGGCACGCTTATTTCGTTCCAACATTTGCTGCAATGAGAGATTCGATGCGTGACTGCATTTTCAATCTCCACACAGCACTATGACATTACAAAACACATACATAGACCCTAGATCACCACGCAGCATGAGCACACACACCCACACATACAATGCATTATTTCGACCTACCAAATCTTCTACTGTAAATTTACAGTATGAGATCAGATACGTGGTAAGCTGCCTTTCGTATTATAGTATATATGCGGCGGCTGAGGCCGCCGCGTAAAAAATTCTTCAGACAATACTGAGGTCTGCTTTTCGTGACTAAAACTTTCAGCATTATTGATGAACCAAAACGGTCTATTCCGCAACCAAAGTATATAAGCGCGTGTGGTCCAGAAATTTTTAGTAAGACTCTTGTTTAGTTTCGAAATTAGGGACAGGGATAGGGACAAGTGCAAGTCAAGTCAGGCCAGTAGTCAGACTTATGTAAGTCCATTTCATACTGTAGTGTTCCCAAAGGACGGACTACGGAGGGCAAGGACAAGTCGGGTGGATTTAACCACGGTGGTTTTTAGAAACCATGGTTTTACGTACGTCTGCATATGATTTGCACATAATTTCATTACGAAATATTGCATGATTCGTTAAGGAATTTCGTAGATTTTCTAAAACCATGGTTTTTGCTCAGTTGAAATTTCAGCAGAATAAAACCTGCCTTGCTGCAGGTTTGAATTTTCAACTGAGCAAAAACCATGGTTTTAGAAAATTTACGAAATTCGTAACAAATCATGCGATATTTCGTAATGAAATTATGTGCAAATCATATGCAGACGTACGTAAAACCATGGTTTTTAACAAGCTCTTCTGCTGAGTTGAAAGTGGTTGTATTGTGAGGCCCGAGTCACGAGTGTCAATATTCGTGACAATATAAACGAGGAAATATTAAACGCCGCCATTATTTGTGGATGAAATTATTTTCAAATCGTACTTTCTGCTCAGATTTACTGCTGAGTTGCTCCAAAGGTGGTTGCTGAGTTATGACTGCGAATAATTTTAGTGATTTTATTTTGACTGCATCAGCAAGCAAGGAAGCAAAGTATACAGTACACACACGCGTATGTGGAGAAGGAAAAATATTTGGTTTCAAGTCGAACAATTTTAACTTTGCAAACAGTAAGTGTAGCTGAATCTGAAGCTAAAACACCCCAAGGTCGTCGATGACTTATAAGCTGTTAACTTGAATTCAAAAACCACGTACTGGACAGTACAAAAAATCATGCAAGATGTTTGGAATAATCAAAATAAACTTTCTAGTCTAAGATCAGGTTAAAATGTTTTCGAAAAAGTTTGATTTAGAAAAAAATGGGCTCGTCCGGAGTCGAACCGGGGACCTCTCGCACCCAAAGCGAGAATCATATCACTAGACCAACGAGCCACATATACTGCCTGATAAACTTGGATTATGCGCATTCATTGCAACACAAAATCTCTGCGTACCGCCCATGCATTATAGAACCGGTAACTTTATGTCGAACTGTGTTGCATCGAGATTTTAGAAGAAGCAAAAACTGCTAACTTAGAAATTAATAAATATGGGCTAGCCTCAGGTATTCGCAGTTATGACAAGTGTCTATCAAAAATCTTCGAAACTACATATGTACGATGTGCCTACATATTCATACTTTGAATATTAAGGCCTGTTGGCTCAGGTGGTAGTGCGACAGGCATTTACTGAGCATCTGATCTCCAGTCAGAAGTTTGGGGGTTCGACACCCCACCGGTTCGCAAGTTTTGCAGAATTTGTAGTTACAGTTGCTGTCCTTCTTAACAAACTTCCGTCTTTCCATCAGTAAGAATTGACCTACCTGCCCTTCTAGTGTAATTTAACGTAGGAGATTCGACCTACCCAAAGTTACATAGGACTTTCAGAATCTGAATATAGTATATACGCGGCCCTTAGGGGCCGCGTAAAAACCACCGTAGTGAAATCCACCCGTTAAGTTTTGGGCAGCTTAGGGACAAAATGAGAAGGACATGGTCAAGAAGGAGTATGAACGCAGCTACTCTCATGAAATCGCATGAACAAAGCTAAGCTGATCTTAAATGTAGGCTATGTATTTACTTGAGTATGATAGTCCTGATGTTCTAAGACAACACGTTTGCTATCTTGCGTTTTAGCTCCACCTTGTACATCAATTCACAGATCCCGAGAAAGGATACGCCGTTTTGGGGATATTTTTCGAACTTGGACCAGTGAGTAGTAATAGAAGAGCGGTGGTATTAACTGAGTGAAGAAAACACTGTAACCTACTAACGTGGACACTGGACACTGTATATAACGGTCAGGGAAACTTTGCTAAAATACCCCCGAAAGGACTTCGAAAACAAACGTTTGTTATGGCGTGCACGATAGCTATGAATTATATATAAAGAGTGATTAACGGAAACGCATGGAACAGGTGCACCCTGATCTTGCCTTTTTACGGCGACGGCGTCAGCTCCAACCGATTTTGGGGCACTTTTCTGTCAGATTATTCTGTACTTTTGATATTGACAAGGTACACATAAATGTACGAGGTGGGGGGATGGGGTGTCCCCCCCCAAATGAGGGGCCGGGAAGGAAGTGCCCGAAAATTGGGCAAAATTCAGTAAAAATGGCACTTATTTTGGGTATTTTTGGTCGATGAGGGGAAGAGAGTGCCAACATTTGGCCGGGGAGGTCCCATCAAAATTTTTACCCCTACATGTATGTATGTCTCTACACGCATACAGATGACAGTCTTCTGTAAGTCACTCGCGACTCACCAGTTTGACTCACGCACATGGCACATGCCTACATATTAGTGTTCGGATCGGTTCCACTGGAACCGACTAGAACCGGAACCGGAACCGAAGGTGTTAGTAGAACCGGAACCGGAACCGGAACCGATGCAATTTCGGAACCGATAGCAGTTTTCAGGTTTCTGTGAAAACAAAATTTTTTGCTCGACAGTGTACGTTAGTTTATATTTTTGATACTCTCCAATGGACTAAATTGGGCCTAAAATTTATAATTTTCTCCACATCTTTTCTGTAGGCTGCCGTAACACGCCCATGGAACTTTTTGGCTTAGTATTCCTTACTTTTCTCATTATGAAAGCGTATCAATGTGTATCAACATATAGGTATGAGTTACGTCCTTGTGTTACAGGATTTGTTTGTGCAAAATACGGGGCAAATGCTCACGATTTTAAAGTTTTGCTCACCAAAATTGAAATTTTGCTCAAATTTAGCTAACCGCTCTTACGGGCCCCTCTTTGATTTTTTGGTCTTCAAAAAAAATTCTGATACGTCTTCAATTCACAAAATTCGGCTTAAAAATCAAAATTTTCTCCAATTTTTTTCCTGGGGGCTGCCGTCCTCAGACCTCTGCAACTTTCTATTCCTGGCTATTATCTTTCATTAAAGCTACGCATGTGTACACGAGTGTGCCTTATGCTGCATTTACTTGTGTACCACTCTTGTCAAATGTGAGGAAACCCTTTTGTTTTCATTTCCGACTGCTAAAACTTTCGATACGTCTCCAATTGACCAAAATCGCCCCAAAACGAAAGATCTTTAGTAAATTATTTCATAGGGGCGGGCCGACCCTAGATCCCTGCAACTCTTGTGGGTGGGTTTATCTTTCATGATATCATGTGAACATGGGTGTATTGTGTGCATACACTAGTTTAACATACACCGGAATTTTCGGCCGGCCGGCCGGCCGCCTGCCGGGCTGATGGTCGCCGGCCGGCTCGGGCCGGCCGGCCGAAAAAAGCCGGCGCCGGCCGGCAGGCCAAAATCAGCCGGCCAGCTGGCCGGTCCAAATCGGCCGGCCGGCCGGCCAGTAAAAAACACCGGCCGGCCAGCCAGATTCGACCGACTAACAAAATTAGGCCGGCTTAACAATCTGGCAGGCTAAGTTTATGCCAAAATAACACTCTGGACTGGTTTTATCGTAAAATTCGGCCGCTTCGGCGCCGTTCTTCGCCGGCCGGCGGCCGGCCGGGAACCGGCCGGCGGCTTTCGCGGCCGGTCACAAACACTAATTTGTTTTAGCTATTTTACAGGTGCAAATATTAATTTTTAGTGAATTCGTGGTCTGTAACGTCAAAAAACTTCGCAAACTGTCCAGATTTGCTAGCTTCCGAAACTCGAAACTCGCCAGCTTGTCGCTTGTGTAATTTTCATTGCCTTGAGATCCAGTATCTTTTTCCATGCGTCTCGGGTAAAAAAATTAGCATTGGTTTTGAACGAAATATGTTAATTTGAGCAGTTTTTGGTTAAAATTGCAGATTAGTGCATTTTCACAGGTCTCAAAAAATTAAAAAGCCATTTTCCGCCCGAATTTTTTTACTGGCTTAAGCTGTTTCTTAAATACAACCAAACAAATTTTTCGTCGTGAAGCTTCACTAAAAATTTTGAAAACAATTCGCCGCCCCCGTTCCAAAATTTTATCCTGGATCCGCCACTGAATATATATGTACATTACTAAAAATTAAAAAATAATTCGGTTTGATGTTTTTTCTGGAAACAACCGCACAGCGTTTTACCTTTTTTATCTTGGTGGAAATTTTATTTTCAAAAAATTATATACGGTCCCTAATGTCAAAAATTTTGGTGAAGTTAGCTTATGGACCCTCGCTGGCCCATAAATTTGTTCAGCTCCAGCTTCACTTTCAATGCCGCTCATTCGATGCGGCAAACACAAAATTTGTAAAACCAAGTGCATTCATCATCAATGATATTAGATGTCAAAGCTTTATACCAGCATATGAAGCTTTAGAGGTGAAACAAGTGTGATGACTATTAACAGCACTCAAATAAACACGAAAACTATACACCGCATAGAAAGGAAAAAAATGTGTCTAGTAACTATACTTTAAAAATAGCTAATGGAACCGGAACCGGAACCGATAGGGTGGAACCGGAACCGATTTGGAACCGGAACCGGAACCGATTTTGCCGGCTAGAACCGGAACCGGAACCGATTTGAAAATTCGGAACCGATCCGAACACTACTACATATTCCTTCCATCTAGTGAAACGGAATCACTGGTTTCAGGAAGATGACCCCGAGCTGGAGAAGGCCATATCGAAGACTCCCAAGCTGCAGTTGAAAGGTCAGTGACACAAAATGCTAATTTGTATTTATTGCAAATTGTATTTTTGCGTAGATAGATATAGAATCTAGAAGTTGTGAGCTAATAAACACTTTATCTATTATATAATCACATGTATTTCATTAAGGTAGCGCTCAGCAACAAAACTCATGTTTGGCGCTCAGCTCATGCAATAAGTAGCAATACCACTTTAATTGTACATCAAAGTGACATCAAAAAACCATATTTACAATACTTTTCAGCACTTTAATGTGAATGTGTCAAATTTTATGACCATGTCGAATTTCCTATTCACACTAATTTTGTTTTTGACCTAGCTCAGCGAAACTTCAACCGATTTTGAAGATCTTGGTATCAATAGAAAGATCTTTCTAAAATCTAGACGTGATTGATCTTTGATTTTTTATTTCTATTTTTGATTTTGCAAAAAATCGATTTTTCAAAAATCAATTGTGTTTGAGCGACTACAAAAAGTGCTACGAGCCAAAATTTGAAAATCGAAAAACATTCACGTCTGCATTTATATTCTTTCTTTCATTGTGCAAATTTTCAACTCGATCGCAATCGGCAGCTGGGAACCAGGTCCAAAAAAAGTAGTCGATTTCGCTACGCAAAAATGTAAGGTTTGCCCACACGTTTCACTTTTTCAAAAATTAGACCTTTCCTATGACTGCATATTTCCGTTGAAAAAGTTACCAAAAGCCATACTCAATTTTTTAAGAAATTAAATCAAAAATTTGACATTTTCGAAGATTTATCAGCTTTTTAGGATTTTCATTTTTGATTTGCTATTTTCACGGCTGAATAACTCAGCAAAGCTTCAACGTATTCTTATGTTTAATACGTCAATTTAAAGCTAAGAAGCCGCATATTTCATTGATATGAGTAATCATTTTATATTGAAACAAAAATTTTTTTGCTACGGCTACAAATTTGTCCAAAAAATTTTAAAAAATTTTTTTATCACAATATGCACATCAAATCAAAGCTCTTTTCATTCTGAACAACTTTCCTTCAAGACATTATGGTCAAAAATGTCGCTGAAAAAAAGTAAACGCCAAAGTTGGTTCCCCTAAGCGCCACCTTAAATAGCTAAAAACTCGTTTTGATTTAACCTACATATATAGACAAACAGCCTTAAAGTACCTACTTGTACCTATCAATTTTCTCACGTTTTTATGCTTTCGAAACGCTTAAAAAAGTGGCCAGAAGAATCCAGTTAGCACATCACCTTTGTAAAATCTACCCCAAACGTTACGTATGTAGGTATGTAGAGAGGTTTCCGAGATTAATCTGCGCGTGGGTACTAACGAGCTGCGTCCTCCCCCAGCTGTGGGGGGGGGGTACCAGTTAGCAATCGTCTGATCTGAGTCTGATCGCGGTCCAAGTTAGGCATGGGTACGTTTACAAAAATCTGTAAACGTTTAAACGCTCGCGTTTACAGATGAGAAAACGCGTTTAAACGTTTAAACGCGTTTTCCGGTTGTAAACGTTTTTTGACCGTTTAAACGTAAACGCGTTTAAACGTTTAAACCCGATTAAACGTTTAACCGCGTTTAGACGTTTAAACCCGATTAATCGTTTAACCGCGTTTAAACGTTTAAACGGTTAACCGCGTTTAAACGTTTAAACGGTTAAACAAGTGAGCGTTTAAACGCTTTTAAACGTTTAAACGGTTCCAAACCGTTTAAACGTTTAAACGCGTTTAAACGGTTCAAACCGTTTAAACGTGCCCATGCCTAGTTCAAGTTTCAGACTGCTTCACATTACTGAGCGCAGCAACAATTGAAAACATATGTTAGCGAATCCCACAAAATGCTGGGAATTCACTAGACAACCCCCTCAACACAAAGTAGTGACTGTATCTGCCAATCAAACCAGCACTCAATTAATCGGCGGTACGCTCGGATTAGAGTTCTGTCACTAGCAAAGTTTCCGGGCTGGGCCGAGTAGCGCGAGTCCGGGCCGGGCCCGGGCTGGGGCCCGCTCCAGCCCCAGGCCCAGCGGGCAATTGCGAGCCGATCGGCCCGGGGACCGCAGGCCAGCCCGGACCAGGTCTGTGATTAAAAAAGAAACAGGAGATTTTATTGGACGAATAGAACGAGTTGCAAGCATCGAGTACCGCGAGTAGTCACAAAAATCAGGCCCCCTGTTTAGTCTCCGGGTTGAGCGCCCTTTCTAAGACGATGTGCCCTTGTGACAGGTTCCAAAGTGGATCTAGCGGAGGCAGTGAACGTGAGCCGTTTGCTGCCTGTGACCCGCGAGCGCTACTACCGCTATCTGGGCTCGCTGACCACGCCGCCCTGCTCCGAGGCCGTCGTCTGGACCGTATTCATGGACCCGCTCAATGTCTCCCAGCAACAGGTCTGTCTTCAACACTAACACACGGGGGGATACTCTAGCAAAGCAACATCAGTATATAATTCTTTTCAAAACTACATATCGGCCTCGGGTAGCTATCAGCTTTAGAGCCCAAAATGGTAAATTTGAAACTAAATTGCGTTAACGAATATAAAACTTTGTTTACGGTAACAGTAAACGTTTTATTACCGCGGTTACCGCAATTTGCGGTAATACCTCGGTAACTGCTCCAGCTAAATAAGCTTAGTTTTTTCGTTTTTGTCCATTTAGGTGACGAGTGACTAGGTGACAACTTTAAAGGGACACAAATAGCCTTTAGAGACCCAAAAAGTTCAATTTGAGACCAAAATCTGCCGTTAACGAATACATTCAATTTTTGTTGCGGTAACCGCAGACGTTTTGTTACCGCGATTACCGCAAAATTTTGCGGTAATTACCGCGGTAATTACCGCAAAAACCGCGGTAATTTTTGCGGTTTGCGGTAATGAAAAATCGTTACTGCGCCCACCCCTAGTAGCTAAGTCGCTTCGTTTCCGTTTTGTTTTTGGATAAAGGATTTGCTGTAAGAAATTGCAGTAACTGAAAAAAATAGCTTTGGCCGGTGAAATTTTGGCGTGAGTCCATTATAATAAGAAAAGTATCCCACACTTCTGAAGTTAAGTTTGGACCCCAGCTTGGCCACCGCGGACCTGCTGCGAACATTATCTTCCCAATAAGGCCTCAGTTGAGGGGGACCTCTCCCACGAATCAATCCATATGTCTCAAATGTGGACCCCAACCCCACCGATCAAGGTACACCCTCAGATGTGGGGGACCCCCCACGTTCGCACAACCTACAGACTGACCCGGAGACACACTTCCGCCACTTTTTGGGGTAAAAACTTGAACCCACTACCCAGGCTACAGGTGTAGGAATTAAAAATTCACCCCATGCCCATATCAATATGAAATATCTTAATTTAAACAAGTAGTTGCCCCTAAAAGGAGCATGGTTCCTCCCCAGAGACACGACAACTTGAGCTGGCACTATTTCTAATTCATTCATATATAGCATATAACTAGGTTAGTTGTTGCAAGTATGTAGTTACACAGTTTCCTAATTCGCTACATCAGGTTTCAGGTAACATATCAAAAAAACAGCGCACTAACCAGGAAACTGAAATAAAATTGCTCTACGCAAAGAGCCAGTAAGAAATCGTAGTGAACAACGAGACGAACAAAAGCGTACTAAGCAACGAGCCCGGACAAAATTGCACAGCGCAATGAGACCGGACAAAATCGCACGACGCAACGAGCCCGGACAAAACTTTAAAAACGAACCCGGACAGAATCGCTCTACACAACGAGCCCGGACAAAATTCCAAAAACGAACCCGGACAAAATTGCACTACACGACGAGCCCGGACAAAATTCCAAAACGAACCCGGTCATAAAAGCTCCAAGAAGCGATCCTAGACAAAAGTGCAGTCCCGAACAAAAACGACAGACAAACTGGCACTCTGGCAGTCTGGATTTAGAAAAAAATTTGTGCAATCAGCAATCATCATCATTTTATCTACCGAGACAAGCCTAACCCTAAACAAAATGACCTGTGTACATTTTGAAGACTAATTTGCATAATAGTAACGTCACGGTCATTAATCCTATCCAATCAAATTGAATACAAAAGGCAATTGCATCCTAATCACGGTTTGATTGGCCGGCACGTTTTATACGTACTGACAAAATGAAAACAATTGGTCAAACAGTCTTGGCTCATTTGAATACGCACTATGATTGGACCAATAATTTCCAGACAATATTTTATTCGTAACAAGGGGGTGCGACAGCGACAGTTTTGAAAAAAAATAAACTACGTGCTATAAAAAACGCTACCAAGCTACATTTTATTACAGGCAGCAGATTTTACTGTTTTAAAAATGTTGGGATTGTTTTCGTACTTTTCCTTTTATACAATCAGTTATTTGATAAATTTGATATTTGGCCCCTCCTGCAAAACAAAAAGTGAGGCATCAGTTGTAGTGCTAGGTTTACACACAAATCATAGGCTAGACTGAACGTTTGCGGATAAGTTCCTGTTACAGCATCTAAAAACGAAAACAAATGTTCCTACTCTAGTAGGAACAACAAGCCCAACCTGCGGCAAAACCTTCAGTAAGTATTAAGAATTATGTTCAAGTAAGCTGACCAGCAGGTCAGCTAAAACCTGTTGTGCAGCAGATAATTATTTTATTGTAAAATGTATATGCAAAAGTTCAATGCGTTTTTATGCAATCTTACAATAAGTTGTTTACGCAAAAACTGGAAAGAGTTTTAATTATCTAACAACAAATTATGTAGGAATGGGTTCTTTAGATGAGTGAGAAGTGTATTCATTCTTTCATGACCAAAAATGACTACAGTTCGCAGGAAACATAAGATGCTGCCAAATGGTCAAATGTTGGTACTATCAGCAATGTGACACACGCGCACTATGTGACACACATGAACTAAACAAACGCACATTGACATTTTTCCAGCTTACAGTGTAACTTTTGCACTAGACAATGATGTGACGCTCGCGCAGTAGCTCTAATATGCAAAGCAAACTAACGCACAGACGTACATTGCACTCCAAGCCCAGTGTATTCCGCCAGAAATCAAAATTAGAGACCTGTTGTGCTGTGGCACAACAGGAAAAAATAGCCCTCTAAAGTGGGTAGTCTGTGACGGTAATTTGGACAGGGTAATAGGTTGATAAAAATAGACCCCAACTTCGTGTTCTGCACCTCAAATTACCCCCCAACTTCGTGTTCTGCACCTCAAATTACCCCAAGTACATAGGTTTTGCGAAACCTGGGGGTCTCCCGGTTCCCCACATTTGAGGGGGTGGGTACCCCCGCAATAACTGTGGCTTTTTTTGGCGATAGGTAATGGCACAGCTTGCTTGTCCGCGGTGATAGGCCACAAACGCGTATTATAGTGATCTCTTGATTATACCATTTGCAATTTGCAGTGCATGCTTTCAGTTGTCCCGTCTCCGCAGCCTGCGCGCTGGCTCCACGGAGGACAGTCCCCACCTGCGCCACAACTACCGCCCCGTCCAGCCACTCAACGGGCGCAGCGTCACCATCCCAGTCACTCGCCCCCGTCCCGGCCTCAGCTTCGACCCCCCGACGCCCCCCGAAGCCGAGGGCCCCCCCGAGTCCGAGCCCGCCCCCTCCCCCTCGTCCTACCACGTGCCCCTGACCCACATCCTCATCCCGGTCCTGGCCACCGTCCTGGTCGTGGGGGCGGCCATCCTCTGCAGTCTCGCCGTGTTCCGCAAAAAGAAAGCCCAGGCAACGTCCAGTGCCACGGCTGCCACACGAGTGCCCTCTCAAGACCCCTCCCAGGACAAACTCCTGGCACCACAAAACGTATAATGCCAATCTGAGACTATGTCTCATGAGTAACACAGACACCACTGCTCCACTTGGCCTCACAATCTTACTTTATAATCAGACGTTATATATGTTACTGCCCAACTATGTACACATATTCATAGTTTACACTTTGCAGTAAGCCGCTGATCCAATCTTCGGTAAGACCATACGTGGGCAGAAAGGACATTCGGAGGGAGGGTAGATGCCACTCAACGTTGTCCTTTCACTTTGTGTTTGTGACCAGCCGCGAAGTCGCCGCCGGCCCAGCGGCCGGCAGAAATTTTACAAAAGATAAATTCATCAAAATGACCACATCCTATGCTGGCCTATTAATTTGGTTGATCCAGTGGTTCTTTGACCGTCGGGCACAAACACTACCTCTACCTTTGCTTCGTGAGCCACACCGGATTTGGTCACATAGGTGATAGATAACACGTATACCGCTGTCCGCTACCTCCTAGATATTCTGGGAGAAGGGGGGCTGCCTCTCCCCAGTTCCCCAGGTTCACAGATAGATAAGAACATTATAGCCAGCTCTATTTCTAGCCCATGTCCGTTCAGCCATCCCAGAATTGCGAAAACCAATGGACCTGTAAAACCTACGTAATCCTGCTATACATAGCTATGACTGAAGGAACAAAAGAAAATGATTGAATGGGCTTTTAAAGGGATAAGGAGTAGGATATAGGTGCAGCCGTCGCACGCCACCAGGCCCAGACAAGGGTTCCCACAGTCCACACCTCGCAACAACGTCTAGGGGCCTTATCCAAAATTGGATATAACCGATTAGATTTAAATCATTTTTTCAAATAACACAACAGAAAATAAATCCTGCACGTCTCACGCAGATTATCTAAGTGTGCAAAGTTAATTACGTGCCCTTGACGCTGCGTTATTGCCGAAATAAAGTTAAATGTAATCCGATTTTGGAGAAGACCCTAGGTGCATCACCCAACAACAAAACAGTGGCTCTCCCTGCCTGCTCACATATGGCAACAACTACAGTCCCAAGGTCTAGTTGGTCACTCAGTTAGTGGGGCAAATAAGTTAAACTATTTCCATAAGGCAATGGCTTTAATTTAAGTCAAAGTTGCAATTAAAATATAGCTCAGGCATTCATTTTATAAATTAAGGTAAACCGAAAATCATCTACTTTTAGTATAGCTTGTTTAACTTTAATTTAAAGTTAAGGTAAGGGTCTTTTAATTTAAGTTGAAGTTAAACTTAATACCTAACTTCTTTAACGTTTTTGTAGTTAAAGAATGCTAATTTTATATTTTATTTCAAGTTTAACTTTTTTGCCCATTAGGACGGCATTAGAAGCTGATAGCAAACATTTTGAGCATATTTATTCAAAAAACATTCTGACAGCTAGCAATATTCACAATGGCATTGAAGACAAGCACTGTCTCTTCATGGAAATCAACACAAGATTTGACATTTTTTTTTATTTAGCTGAACTTTTTAATTTAGCCTAACTACATACTACGTTAGCAAACAAAAAATAAACCAACTACCAACGTGAAACACAATAAAAGATTGTCGGTGCATTTTTTGATAATTGATAAAGTTCTATTAAAATATAACAACTCTAAGTTGTCAGCACACGGGTGCTACTCGAATTTTTGCCAGTTTTGAGACGGTGAAAGCCAATCTAGGGAGGAGCAGCAATCACCCCGACCCACCCCCGCTCATGTATGGTTGTCAGTAGCCTTTAGCTAACAAGTATGACTCAGCCAAGCTTTGTCTCAGTACCACCCCAAGCTTATACTAATACTGTAACCATTTTGCAATTTTACCAGTCAATGCACTTTTGATATTAATTGTGTTGTATTCTATGCTTCGGGTTTGCAATAAAACAAAACTTTACATCAATATGACATAATTACATATAGTTGATCGTGACGTCGTGTAATAGAAAAACACAAATCCCAGTCACACTAAAAATGAAAAGATCCTTTCAGAAGAACTATACGCGGATGCACATGAAGGGGCTGGTGCCACACTGCCACTAAAACTTGCTGGCTCAGTTTAAAACAAAAAGAAAATGAAGATAACACTTGCTCAGTCTAAAAAGTCCGAAATCAAAATAAACCACAATAGTTTTTCGATTAAATAGTGCCAGACTGAAGTATATCAGGGTTTTTTTTTCAAATCCGAGACTGCGTCCATTTTGCGTCCCGTTCATGAAAATTGCGTCCCACACAATGACAGTGCGTCCAGGTGGTACCGTAAAAGTCTTGTGTTTCTATCGGTGCATACACTACGTTATTAACGTCACTGACATTTTAGGTGACATCACCGAAGTTGGGTGCCCAGAAAAAAAGGGGGGGATTGAATGACTTCGATTTTCTGTTATGGGTTAAATTGCATTTTTTGTAATTTTAACCAGTGGATTTACATTACAAATGCAAGATCGCTAAGGCACAAAGTTGCGGGGAACTGGGTCTGGAGGCGACACCGCTCAGAAAAGAGTAAAAATTTTCAATTTTTAGGTCGAAATTGCTCGACTGGAGATGTATCAGCAATTTTTTCCGAAAGAAAAATTGAAAACAAAAGATGGGAACGTAACATAAAACAGTGTGTTACACAAGGTAGCATAATGTACTCGCGTGGACATGCAAATGCAGCATAATGCACTCTTGTATCAATACATAGGCTTTGACGAAAGCAGGGTTTTTTGGTCTGAAAAGTGTAGACGACTTGGCCTCAGGTCCAAAATTTTTTTAGGCCAATTGACAAAAAGCTTAGGCCAACTCATTTGTGCAATTTGCGAAAATTATTTACAAAAACGGGCATAGTATGTACAGTATTGTAATATGTTACGGACCCTAAATTCACAAGAAATATTTTTTCTAAAATAAGGCAGCTACGAACTATATATACTTTATATACAGTAGCACATCCAGAAAAAATTTCGGGCGGGAATGACTTTTCAATATTTTGTAATGGATTAAAATGCACTTTTTAGCAGAAAGACAAGGAACACCAAGCCACAGAATTGCACTGTGGGACGCAAAAAAAAAACCATGAAGTATATGCAGTTCTTGAGAGACGACTGACCGCCGATACCACACCAAACTTGCCAAATTCACACACACTGTCCAATTAAGGGGGTAATGTCGCAAAAGCAGTCGGTTTTGCACTACTGTAAAACTGGTTCAGTGAAATGTTAGAAATTGTTCTTTCTATGTACATTTTGAAAAAAGTTGAGCCCTTTACTGTTTTGCTCGGGGGCCTACTCCGGGTAACGTCTTGATACAATCGTTGTGCTACGTTGTGATTCAAGCAAAATCATTCAGGCTCATCGCTAGGGATGGGGGGTCGCGGATGTCACGATACCCAGGGCGTGGTCTACGGGACGGGATATGAGACTGGCGGGTATTCCCTCCCCCGAAACTTTTCACGACTAAAATTTTACACAAGTATCCCCCTTCCGTTTTATGCCTGGTTGGAAAATATGCCAGTTGGAAAAAATGTTCGATACGTCTCCAATTGACCAAATTCGGCCTAAAAATCAAAATTTGTTTTGCCCCAGCTTTGTTTCTGGAGGCTGCTGCCCCCAGATCCCTGCAGCTATGTGACTAATCCATGTTGTTATTCTTTATCAAAGCCCATACGTGTATGCATGAGTACATTACGCTGCATTGGCATGTCTATGCTGCATTTGTGTAACTCTGTTTGATGTGATAATCCATCTTTTGTTTTAACTTTTCTGCCTGAAAAAATTTCTAATATATACGTCTCCAGCTGACCAAATTCGGCCTGAAAATTGAAAAAAGCTCAATATTTTTTCTAGGGGCTGCCGCCCCCAGACTCATGCCACTTTATGGCTCATTGGTGTTGTGTTTGAGAATTAAATACGAATTAAAATTTACTTTTTAATGTCGAAGTGTTAAAATTGCTAAAAAAGTGCATTTTAACCCATTCAAAAAATTGAACGATTATTTCCCTTACCCGAAACTTTTTCTCGGTACGCCACTGATTAACATTTTAGTTGTTTTATTGTGGCAAAAATGACACTTAAAGTAAATTTACCGTTCGTAGTGTGAAAAATCTTCTCAGTTTTCAATTTGCTAGCTTGTGCACCCTTGCCAGCCCGCCGGTTAGTAATTTTAGGGTGTTTTGAACTCCAGTTATACGTCCGAGTCGTTCTTGCCTTATAATTCCATTTAAGTGCATTTTAATACCTTTGAAAAAATGGCGCCTATTGGTCAGGGAGACTATCGGGGTCCGAGCTCCACCCCCCCCCCCCATGGAAAATTCCTAGATCCGCCACTGGTCCCTTCACCCATCAAAATAACGAAATAAGCACGCCACAATCTGAACTTATATGTACACTACATTAGTGGAGATCATGTATTTCGTAATTTTGTCGGCTGAACAGACATACGTCTACAAGCACAAATCGACTCTGATGCCAAAAAATCTCTCCGAACACTTAATATAACAAGCAAAGACCAATGCAAAAGGGGCCTGGAAATATCAAACCTATATTTTCACTCAGTGAACCAAAACCTGCTGCGCAGCAGATAAGAATTTGTATGGAAAATCATTTTGCTGGCGAAGCCGGACCATCGGCGTTGCCCAATTTGCGAGATCCCCAACAACCCAACAAAAACGGCTAATCGGACAAAGTAGGGTTTTGTTCAATTTTTTAACTTAAATTTTCAATCCAATGGAAACGTGAATATTTGTTGAAACAGAGACAAAAGCAAATTTTTGTAAGCAAGGACTGTAATATTCACCCAAATATTTTTGTTAATGAGACGTATTGACGTAATTATGTAATTTTTCAGTTTTTCGCTACTTTTCTTATGTCTTGCACGTCAGTACCTGGGTTTTTTTTCGCAAAAACGTTCGCAATTGCGAAAAAAATTTGGTGATTGCGAAAAATTTTCAAACTGTTTCGCAAAATTGCGAAAAAATTTTGACGCCGGTGAGGTGAACTTATAAGATCCCCGCGTTGTTTTTAGCTATTCAGCCAGAAAAAATTTCCGGTACGTCCCCAATTGACCAAATTTGACCTAAAAATCTAAAATTTCTAACTTTCCCGAGGCTCCCCTCCCCAGACTCATGTAAATTCCTGCAACTTCATGGTTATTGCGTCGTAATATTCTATGTCAACGCGTTTAATGACTATAAGACATCCGCTTAGGGTTTTTTTCAAATCTATGTGTATCTGAGACTGTGTAGTGTGCCAGTCCGAGATATTGCGTCTCGTTTCGTCACACAAAATCAAAGTATATACGTCCAGATGGGTCTGGGAAAGCACTAGTCCTGTACGCTATATCGGAGTGTTCAGTTATGCATCACGTGTTTCACATATTCTACACCTACAGCAAAACTTTCGGGCCCTTTGAATTGTTTCCAATGAGACCACAAAACCAAAGGACTAATGTAAAATTCTTGTCAGGAAAAAAATCGAGGGGGAGGAATTCCCTATATCGTCCCCTGCTACGCCGCTGCGTAAATATGACGTTCAATGCAATAAATAACACCAAAAAATTTTTGCGAAAAAAATTTGGTTTTGCGAAAAAAGTTTTAATCTTTTCGCAAAATTGCGAAAATTTGTCAGCGAAAAAAAACCCAGGTCAGTACTGTTATGTATTGGCACATGCGAAGTGGTAATATATGTTATAGTTCGAATATAGAAGTGAAGGTTCTTTTTTGAAAAAAATTCATATATTTATCCAGCCCAGCATGCGGCCCGAATAGCCATCGACTCGGATCGACTTGCGAAATTTTTTTAAAAAGAAACATCATCTATAAGAAGTGGCTGTCTCCTTAGCTTACAATTTGTCTTGTAACTATGAATGTTTAGCAATTCGTGCTTGCCACAGTGCATTGTGACTTCTGGTTCTGAGCCTACGTATTTTCCATTATATTATAGTAAAGCCACATACTTGTAAACTTGTGCCTGTGATAAAGTCCATTTTACTTTTATCGCACGGTTTTTCTCGACTGAGAGAAAATGAACAATTTCAAACTATGTGAGCATTAAAAAATCGAAGTGAGGCTTGTATAATTTCAGACTCTGAGATTTGAGCAAAATGTATTGTTTATTAAACAGTCACAAAGTCAATAATGTGTACGCAAAGTGGCTACATTTTGCGTGTGTGTGTGTGTGTGTGTGTTCCTGTATCAGTTTAACAATAATAGCATACAATTTAATTTTGTCTAGATACTCACGTTTACGTGAGATATGCAAATGAGCCTTTGTGTGTGTGTGTACTTACGTACGTATATACGTTGTCACCACAAACACACAATGAGAAGAGCTTGTGAACAGACGCAATTCTAGAACACACTTACGTTCACCTAAACCCGCACAATCGCACTGATCAAAGCGCACACAAACGCACACACAACTCACTCTAAGTTACACGTTGTTATTCCGAACATCTCATTCTAAAGAAGCCTGCTGCGCTGTGGCGCAGCAGGCAAAAGGTGGGTAGCGACAGGTTTAACTTCCTTTGAAGCAATTTTTTCCAAGTGATCTATATTCTACCGAATATGATTTGAACAAAAAATTACTGCTGCTGGTGCAGGGCTGGTCGTGGCCATGGATGAGGA
Source organism: Trissonchulus sp. WLG1_4 (assembly GCA_030248245.1). Lineage (NCBI taxonomy): Eukaryota > Metazoa > Nematoda > Enoplea > Enoplida > Ironidae > Trissonchulus > Trissonchulus sp. WLG1_4. The sequence goes on from JASANF010009051.1 coordinate 32,875, forward strand.
CTCCATAATTTTGCATGAAATTGCTGCTTGTTGCAACCTATGAGCAAAACTGCTTCGGCGACAGTACCACCTTAAGTTCAGACCAATACCCTAAAGCCCGGTTCATACTCGTCCTTGTCCTTATCCCTATCGGTTCATTCCTACGCGATTCCAGAAAAACTGCATGGCCAAGTGAGCCAATTTTTTGCACGACGATAGTTGACGTCACTCTTAGACCTAATACAAATAAATAGCTCATACGCATTTGTCAATTTTTCACAGCAAACTGATCGAAATTTGTCCTTGTCCCTGTTCCTGTATCCTTACGGACAAGTATGAACCGGCCTTAAGTTAAGACACAAAACAACCGCAAGTTAATGTTTTACATAGCACTACATACACTAGCATCAGTAATCAGTCATTGAATGCCAACTGGCCAAGTACTTCTCGCACACAGTACTCTTCCTGCTGAGCCACAACACGCGCCCGCTGTTCTAGCCCAGGACGGGGTGTTTACTCAGCCAGACCCAACGCTTGCAGTAACTCATCTTCATGCAATTCTTGCTCTGATGGCTCACTCGTATGCTTGGCTTGCTCCTGCTCACAAATAGTGTCAGTCCTGGTGATGTACTCTTGATCAGATGGCTGCGGCTCGCACGAGTCAGTCTTAGGTGTCTCATTGCGGTGACTGCTGCACTCTTGCTGTGGACTGGCTTGCAGTGGCTCACAGTTGTGCTGTGCATCAACCAATCCCAATTCATCCAATAGTTCATCTTCAGTGTACTCTTGCTGGCTGTGGCTCACGACGGGCGCGTCTTGCCTTGGCAGCAGGGGACTGCTGTACTCTTGCTGTCCAGCCGCATCACAATCTATTTGCAAACCACACAACAGATCGTCATCACTGTCGGCGGCAGCTGAATTTTGCTGACCTAAAACAATTTCGGGTAAAAATATATTTCTTCAAAGCTTCAAGTCAAAAAAATAATATGATTTTTTTTTGGGGGGGGGCATATTTTACCGAATTTCAGTACATCTTTGGGAATTCAAACTTCACAAGGGGTACCAAATGTTGTAGCCCTGCTTGTGAGCTTTTGATACGTCTTAAATGTGAAAAGTGATTTTGGGAACGACTTGGTTCTAAGGGGTGGAAGTTTACAACTAATGTAATTACTCGGAGACGCATGCCGGGCAACGGACAACAACCACAGCTGAGAGTAGTCAGCTCGGGGGGGGGGGGCTTTTCTCTCCTGCTCAAATCTGAAAACGGGGTCGGCCCCTATCCCCAAAGCCTAGACGTTCCTTTTGTGTGCATTTTTAAGAAAATCAAAACAACTTAGATATGTAGAATTTACCAAAAACTACCTAATATGCTGCACCGTACTGGTTAAAACAGTAAAGCCCGGTTCATACTTGTCCTTAAGGACAAAGGATCAGGGACGAGGACAAATTGTGGTCCGCTGCTGTGAATAAATGACACAGGCGTTCAGGCAAAAAGTTGGCTTATTTGGCCAGGCAGTTTTCTTGGAATCGCTTAAGGACAAAACGATAGGGACAAGGACAAGGACTGGTATGAACCGGGCTTAAACGGTAACACAGCACAACATTATTGCATACTGTCTGGGCCCTGCTGAGCCTGGTCGTGTCGCTGGTTCCTCCGCTCCAGGGCCCTGCGCCGACTGGCTTCCATGCGCGCCCGCTGCTCCTCGCTCAAGGCCGCCTCAACAATTCCGCATCATTTTATCAAGCACGTTGGCGCAGTCCGTTTTACACTTACAGCAAAACTACTGGTATCCTATTTCTGCTAAATGGACTAACATGTTGATTTGTCAATTGTCTCAAAAGCGGTAGTTTTAACTTTATTTAAAACAATTCATGCAATCTAGCACGGGGTAGGGCTTGCCGCTTGAGTAAATCAACTATGCGCTAGCATTTCCCACCTAACCCTACTCCCACCGCGCCCTGCCGACACTGTCCTTCCAGTTTAGACACTCCCTCCTCAGCCTTGGCAGTTGACAGTGAGCACTTGGCCTAATTCTACCTGAGTGGTTTCGGTGAGTTGCTGAGCCCGGCTGGGCGCAGGCTGGAGGTCGTCCGGGCGAGGCCAGTCTGTTGGCTGCGTCTGTGTGTCCATGGCCTCTGCATTATCTGGCTCACCAGCTGTCTCCCCTGCCCCTGGCTCCGTGGGCTCGTCCAAAGGCACCTCCTCCATGCCAAGACGAATACGCGTCATGGTTGTCTTAAATTAGATAATGTTATGTCATCATGACATCTTCATTTATATACACAACCACAACATAAAATATTCCATTAAAAACGGGCACACTATGGAGGAGTCCAATATTTTGGTTCCGGTACAACGGCAATCAAAACTGGAGCTGAGGTACAAGGCCAAGCAATATTCCTATATGGTATTTTAAATGTGGGCATTTTGTCAAATTTATGCCAATTGTCTTTGTCAATTTTTATTTATTTATATTTATATATATTCAAATATATATATTATATATAATATTATTATAAATATTATAAGGTATAATCTATATAAGGTTGTACAAAGGGAACGGATGCATTGGCAGTGAAAATGTGGGTAGAAACAGTCCCAGATTAGAGCCTTTAGTTTTTGTACATATGATAGCGTTTGATAATTGAGCCTTGCGCAAACGTACCTGGACATATCGTTTGGAGCCGAGTGACTCGAGCCTGGTGATGACTTGGTCGAAAGGCATGCTCGGCATCAGACGGTGCGCCCACTGCTCCGTGCACTCCATCACTCTGCCCAGATTCAACACCTCAACACAGCAAACAGTACACACACACTAAGCAACACATTGGGGTAGTCCCAACCTCGCATTACTTGGCGGCCTCCCACAGCCAGGACAACATACACCAGGGTTTAATATATAGTCAGCAAACTTTCAATTTCAGTCAGCAAAATTTCAGATCGGTGAGCAAATCGTAGTTTTTCTATTTTGCCCTTTATTTTC
>JASANF010009053.1:0-32870 GCA_030248245.1 Trissonchulus sp. WLG1_4
CAAGAATGGATTGCTGTACAAGTGCAGGCCCTTTAGTTTTTGCAGAATACCAACACCGGTTTCTGCTAAATGGAATAGCACCTTTGAAGAAGCCTGAAATTACGTGCTCAACTGCAGTGGGGTCGGAGGAAAAGGTAGAGGCGTAAGTAGCCAAAGCAGCTAGTTTAAGCTCTAGCTGGTGTGTATTTGGATAGGTATTGCCGGAGTAAGGTAAGTTGAAAGGTGGCTTGGTTTGGGGTTGTGACTATCGGAGGGGAGTTAAAAGTGAATGAAATCCACTTGCCTTGCCAAGCCAACTCGGCCGGCAGAGTGGACACAGCTACGGTGCCGTTGGTAGATCGCCAGGTGCCATTGAAGAATAAGCCACGTAGAGGGGGTGGACAAGGTATAGTCGGGGAATAAGGAACAGATCAGTACCACCGGCAGATAAAAAATAAAGCGTGGAGTTAAAAATAACGGGAATGAGCTCGTAGCAAGTTCGGTTGTATTCATAATCCCAGTAGATTTGGGTGGGTTCCACAGGTAAGCAAGGCCAAACTAGTAATGCTTCACCGGAAAATTTTGCAAAAATGTCGGTTCGGTTGAGCAATACACGGGCGCCTAGGGTGGGTTCAATGCGTAGTAACTGGTGAATTATTTGCAGTTGCTGATTCGCTAGATGACAAATAGCCAGCCATACTTGGCGGAAATTATCTATTTCGGTCTGTTGCGTCTTATACAGCAAATAATTCAGTTTTGCATTAATTGGGTCAGCATTGACATGGTGAGTGCCAGTATGGGGGTATGGGTGCAAAGCTTCACGTAGGGTGTCAAAATCAACACCAGGAAATCGCAAAGCGACTCCTTGGTCGGTCAGATAGGTAGACGGGGGCAGGCAGTCATGGGTGACATGACGGGTTAAGGAAAATGCGCCCTGTATGGTGTCAATCACAACGTGGCCGGCACTTATCTGAGTGTCATAAAAAAGCTGGGGTTCAAATGGGCATATGGGAAACAGGTCCTCAGAATTCCACACAATAACTGTAGCGCCATCATAGCTAAAATTAGTTTTGCCGGTATAGTTACTAATTATTCCTAAATTACTCAGCAGTGTGGTGCCATCAATAGTAGCGAGGGTGCCTATATTGAGAATGAAATTTTCGGTCTGGGTGCATTTATCGTAGCAACACCATTTAAAAGCTGGGACATGGGATTTGTTGTTTGACCATAGTTCATCATTCAAAGGGGACAAAGGTTTATTGTTGAACTTTTTGTGTGTCCATGCTTTGTGGCAGGTTTCTGGACTTACGTAGAGGTAGTTTACTGACTCCGAGATAATTCCACGGGATCCCAAAAAACCTACATGGGTGCATGTAATAGACTGACGCAACTGACAAGAGGCTGCAGGTGCCGTATGGGGGGTTGATCGGGGTAGCCAAATTTGTGCCCGTCTTCTAGCTACTAATGCTGGTCTAGGTGCCAAGCAGTTGATTTGGGTTGGTACAGCAATAGGGTGCCCTCCGGGTGTTTGTTGGCAGATTTGAAAAGAGTGTCCGGACACTTTTGGAACTAGGAGCCAAAACAAAATGATGCATAGTACGAATCCGGTACACTGGGCTATCAGAAGCAGACGGGACAGAAAAGATACTTCAGCCGTTGCTTCTTCAAGAGCAAAATACTGGGACAGGTTAGACACTCTAGGGCTGCGACGCAGGCTAAGGGGGGGTACACACAGATTGTCCACTGTTTCACTGTCGTCAATTTCACTTGGGAGTGGCTCAGTATCGTGATCAGAATCAGTTTCGCATTGTAGGGTGCCTCGGGGTTCGGTACTTTCAATTATAAAAGTAGCATGACTATGTGCGGGTGGGAAATCAGGAGCACTATCATAATCAGGAGTGTTCGAATCGGAATCTGATTCTTGGGGTGATTCAGGCGAGAGCGCATCCACAAAGGGTTGGGTTTCGGGATCGTTTGGAGTTACTGTGATTGCATTAAGGCAAGGGGGAGTGACGACAGGGGGTTCATCGTCGTCAATAGACATGTGGTCAAATAGTGCCAAGAATTCGGTGTCAAAGTCAGTCTGGCTAATGGACTCATCCACAGTCAGTCCTGTAACGTCATGAAATGGGTAAACGTCAGGGTTACACTCTATTGTCTGGACCCGATGCTGACTGGAAGATCGAGACCGCTGGTGGTGATTACTTGGGTGCCTATTTCGGTCGGTACTGGGTGCACGATCGCGGTAGGGTGTCGGGTCACGGTTGGGGGTTCTATCTCTGCTACGAAATTTTTCAGGTGTGGCTACCTGTCGTTCTGACTGGTCACTTGGCTCGCGCCTAAGCGGCAGCCGGTCTCGCTCACGGTAGTGATCACTGTAGTGCCCATAAGGTTTTGCAGGTGGTGGCGTATGTGGTTGCCAAGCATCTAGTCGCATTTGCCCACAAAATGATCTGATGTGACCTTCTCGTCCACAGCGAGCACATATAGGCTCGCCGCGTGGTGACCATTCAAAGCGCACATAGCGTGGAGGGGTGCGTGGTGCCTCATAGCGAGTCGGCATGCGTGGCGAGTCGGCCCGTTCGTAGCGAGAAGGAGACCTAGCAGATTCATAGCGAGTGCTTGAGCGGGGGAATTCATAGCGCGTCTGAGGTCGGTTCCGTTCGTAGCGTGGGGGGGAACGTTTGCCATCATGACGGGGACGGTAGTGAAGTTCATGTCGCCAGCTATCAGAATTATAGGACGACCGAGAACGACTAGGATTTTCGTGGTGCCGAGATGGATAAGGAGTTGGGAATCGGTCAAAATTACGGTGCCGTTGTCTATCGCGAGATCGGAATTCAGGTGAATAGTTTCTAGGCGGCTGTCTGGAACCAATGACAGCAATTTCTAGAGCTTTTGCCAGTCGGTCTGTCACTACATCAACAGAGTTTGCGGGTGCCGTTATTTCTGACAAAGCTTTTTGTTGCTCGTTGAGCGTTTTCTGAATACTGGTTAAAGTATCTGTCATATTTACTTGAGCAGGGGTGCCGGTTTTCAATGTGGGTGCCTTGTTATGAACCAGAAAACTCTGTGCCTCACGTTTCTTTGCCAGGGTAAATGCCTCTTGCAGGGAATTGGGTTCTTTCTCTAAAACATATTCCTTTAGTTCTTCAGGGAGCCCAGAAATAAATGCCTCTTTGGTAAAATGATCTTGAATTTCTGGTGCAAAATCAGAGTATGCCGATTGACCAAGACGTTTAATGTCTTGTTTGTACTGTGCCAGGGTTTCATTTGGTTGTTTTGTACGGGCTTGGAGGACATAACCATTAATTCGCTGATTTTCAGCAGGGAGTAGGATTTGGAGAAGTTCTCTACGTAACTGGGGGTAGGTTTGGCGACGTTCCAGGGGGATGGTTTTGAATTGATCGAGGGCAAATTCACGGAGATTTGCGGGGAGTTGCTCTAATTTAGTTTCATCTGACCACTTTAGACTGGTTGCGATTAGCTCGAAAATTTCCAACCACTGTTGAAAATCTACATCACCTTCACCAGTAAACAATTTCAGCTCAACGTTGTTAAGCTTTAGGAGAGGGGGTGGCGGTGACCGATTAGTGCCTAGGGATTGGGTCAGTGCCTGGATTTGTTGGGCTTGTTGTTCAATTGCTTCGTGTTGCCTTTGCAATTGAATATGAAGGTGCCTTATATCCCGTTCTGTGGGTGCCGTCTGATCGGTTTGATTCTGAGACATTTATTAAATACAAATACTGAAAAGCTAAAATCCAAAAATGGGTTAAAATTTAAATTTAATATGAGTGGTTGCCAGGGATGCCATGTAACCAGAAAGGAAATAATGGAAAGTTAAGGGTTTTTGGGTGGTGAATATTAAGTAGTTAATACTAATTTGTAATGAGTCCCTAGTGTGGTGCCTAACTCCTAACTACGAAGAACACGGTCGAATCAAGAGAAAATGCCTTGAAAGGCAAGCCGCAAATATGGGCTGATGCGAGATGGGGGCTAGGCCAATGCCTCTGTGCCGCAGGATAAATAAGTGCCAAGTCACGGGTTCACTTAACTACCTTTCTGGTCACTAAGAAATCACTATAAACACAAGTCACGGTTCCAAGTTTACCACTGTATAAAACAAGCAATAGCACAACAGGTCACCAATACCTTCAATACAGTTCACACAGTTAATACACCAGTTCAACCCAACTCTACCGTTCCCGAATCAACAACTCCTCCACCAGATCTCTCTCTCTCACTCTCACCAACCAATCCAATCTCAACTTCACACTCGACTCAGTCAACCTTCACACAACCGTCTCTCTCCAAGTTCTCACACCAACTCCAACTCAACAACTACTAGCATTCCTTCGGGTGCCGCTTATTTGGTGCCGGTAAATATCGAGTTTCAAAGAAGGGTTACGGTGCCTGTCAGCGGTGCCTTTAGCTGGGTAGTTAATGGGGGTGATAAGGAGTAGCTAGGATTACTAGGGGACGCTGGGTAATTTTAGAATTACTAAAAACGTATTAATTTAGGTAGGTGACAGGGGGTTAGGGTATGAGAAAGTTTAGGGTAATAAATAATATACGTAGCATAAGTTTAAGTAAGGGGGGGCCGGAGACGGAATCGAACGTCCCCGTTACAATTCCGAATTTTTAAACCGTTTAGTCCGATGATAATTAACCCTTTAATCCGGTAAAGGAATACACCGTAAGGGTTCAGATTTAAGGGGTCGTGTGATCTCAGAAAATCCAAAAATGAAATAGGCGTTTCTGAAGCAAAAATGGTCCCCCCAAGGTACTCTACTCAAAAAATAGGTCTACTAGTCCCCCTCAACTGCATTCAACGGGGAGCTTACTGCTGAGCAATTGCTAATTTACTTAGTGTATAAATATGTATATAGACCCCTGCACTACACAGGAAAACCAGGAAATCTGGTCCCGTATTCATAAAACCCCAAGCTAGACGTCAGAATTCTACAAGCAGTAGCGTACCCAGGATTTCGCGAAGGGGGGGCTGAACTGATGGTCGACGGACGACGGGGGGGTGGGTGGAACGTACACGCAGCCCGCGGCAATCTGCAGAAGGTTTAGCTTTTTAGAATTTTTAAACTGATTACATTGATATTGAAAAAATGTCTGATGTCTTGCAATCATAGTGGTTGCAGCTTACAGGGGTTTTGGGAAAATTTTTGATTTTTGGGTCAAATTTAGTCAATTGGAGACGTATTAGAAAATTTTTCCGGCCGGACTATAAAAACCAAAGGACACAAGGTTGCAGGGGTCTGGGGGCGGCAGCCCCCAGAAAAAGATTAGCTATTTTTCTAATTTTTAGACCAAATTTGGTCAACTGGAGACGTATCAGAAATTTTTTTCGGCAAAATGGGAGGCGGGAGATGGGAGGCGGGAGCGTCATATCAAACAGTGTATTCCACAAGTAAATGTAGCATAATATACTCGTGTAGATATGCACATGCAGCATAATGTACTTGTATATACATGCATAGACTTTGATGAAAGACAATAACAAGGAATAGTAAGCTACATAGTCGCAGGGGTCTGGGGGCTGCCCAAATTTAGTCAATTGGAGACGTATCAGAAAATTTTTCCGGCCGGACCATAAAAACCAAAGGGTGGACCCTTGTGTAAAAAATCGGATCAAGTGCAGTCGGGGGGGGGGGGGAAATAGTGGACCTATTTTTTGGAGTAGAGCACCTTGAGGGAAGCATTTTTTGTAATAAAACCCCTGTCCACAAATTTGAATTTTCTGAGCTATGACCCCTTGAAAATTGCATTTTCAGTGTTTTTGGAAGTGAACGTAGGCCAAAGTTCGAAGCCAAAGATGGCTATAATCTTTGTTTTTGGATAGTTTTGAGTGCGTTATGATGTTTTAAGGCATCGTCTAGGCTTAGTTGGCAGGATTCTCTAGGCTAAACTGGCACGATTTTTTCTGAAAATTTCGATTTTTTATTGCCTAAGCCTGATACTGAGCCTAAGCCTAAGCCCCATGCTAAGCCTAAGCCTAAGCCTAAGCCCAAGCCTAAATTAAAGCCAAGTTTGAATTTGGTCAAAAATTGGACGTTTCTGGCGAATTTGGCCAATTTTTCGACAGGAACCCGGTCAAAGAGCCTTTGTTTTGATTCTAAAAAATTGTAACCAATAATCTGACACCGTTTAGACACGATTAGAATGGAAAAAACAAGAGCTTCGAAAAAAAATTGCGAAAACGTCCCTCACTGAGGGTTCCAATTTCGGGGAGTGGTATCTCAGAAAATCCAAAAAATTAAATAGGGGTTCTTGAAGCAAAAATGCTTCCCCCAAGGTGCTCTACTCAAAAAAATAGGTCCACTATTTTCCCCCCCAACTGCATTTAACCCAAAAAATCACCGGGAAAAAATTTCGGGGGCGAATTTCCCCCACCCCCCCCCCCCTGGGTACGCCCTTGATAGCCGATACGTTATGTATATACATTAGAGCAGTAATGAATTGGGGGCGAGACCCCCTCGAAAGAAAATTTCCGATCCCCGCTTTGGGAAAACCCGCATTTTCATATTTCGTCATGTAGCTCATAGACTATACGTTTTCACGTGAAACCAAAACAAGCAGAAGCTTACTGCAAAAGTAATCCAGTGAGTGAGCACTAGCAGGGTGAACGTTTGACAACATTAGACCTGTTGCGCAGTAAAATCTAACCGCAAACAAAAGTAACTTTTAATAATTCCAATAGTGCATCATTGAAAGAATATGACACTGCCTGAACTAGTCACATTGTTTTAACTAATCTTGTGCAGTGACCAGTTCACGTCGGTAATTGTAATAAACGCCAAGTTTCAAGTCATCCCCGTACACAAAGTCCCAAACTGCAGTCGATTTTCTGCTTTAGTTTAGTTTTCTGAGCTCATATTTTTGCTTTCTAGGCGGCGTAGCTTTGGGCAAAATGAGCAGTACTTTTAACAGAAGGAGTCATTATGTGCAGTGTGTTTAATTAAAATTAAAATTTAGTGGTCACGTCACACAGAAAAAAGTAATGAAACTAAATTCAAGCATGTTTATTATTGAAATTGAAAATAGCCGCAAAAGTTTGATTTAGAAACACATAAAAATCAAAGATGATTGGGGAGTCGAACCAGAGACCTCTCGCACCCAAAGCGAGAATCATACCGCTAGACCACCGAGATACACACGATACAAGACTTTGAAAACGAGTAAGTTAAACCAAAATCTCAGCATACGTGTACCGTCTTTCTACTATTGACACGTCATGTAAATCGCACTGTTTTACATAAAAATTTACAAAATAGCAGTAAGCAAGAAGCAACTAACAAATAGGTAATCATTTCGGTTTTCTGGTTTGACATTTGTGAAACTAAGATCTTCAATAATCAAGACCGGTTGGCTCAGGTGGTAGTGCGTTAGCATTTATTGAGCATCTGACTGCAAGTCGGAAGTTTGGGGGTTCGAAACCCCACCGGTTGTCAACTTTTGCATTCTGCCAATTTACAGGTGCTGTTCTTCAACTTGCGTCTTCTCGTTAGCCAACATCGAGCAGCCTACCTGTCTTTCTATTGTTAATGTAGCAAATTACACAGGTTCCAGTGTTAGGGCAGGCCTTCCAGTGTTATATAACACTAGAAATTCGACCTACCTGCACAAAATAACAGGGAAGTCTCTTTATGCACAGATTCTGCAAATTCTATACAAACCAAGTATAAAGTACCTGTTGCGCTGTGGCGCAACAGGAAAAATCTGTCGTAGGCCTAACCTTGCTCTAAACGCTGGGACCAGTTTCATTTCGCTATCTCTTACCGTTTTTTGGCGGGAAGCCAAAAACTTGCCGGGGAAAAAAACCCATTTGGGGGAAAAAAACCCATGTGGGGGAAAAAAAACCCGCCCTATAAATCACCCGAAAAGTGTGTTAGCGGTAGTTTTTTAACGCTATGGCACGCATTAGGAGTAGTAGAGGCCCCTGATACCAAAACTATACGCAGATTTGCTATGGGGCCTCAGGGACACAAGTTTGAAAACTGCCTTTCGCAGCCCATTATAAAATTTTGAATTTTCAGATTTGAAAACAAAACACCTTAATTTCGCCTGAAAACGTTGAAAACAACTAAAAAGTTGCGATAACGTTTCAAATACATGACAAATTTGCACTTTATGGCTACTTTTTACGCCATCGACCCTCTGTGGGGGGTACCGTGAGTGGGTGTGACTAGTCGTGACGGGCATATTTTACTTTCATTCGGTTATTTGGCGTTTAAACAAGAGAAATTAATAGGTTAAAATGGAAAACATACAAAAAACTGGCAATAGTACCAGAAAATACTACTGTCCACCCCAAAAGGACCTCAAAATGACAAAGTCCGACTGTTAGGCACGTATTCCAGAATTCGATCGAGAAAATGTCAGTTTGCGCATTTGTGCTAATAATAGACGTCTTTTTGCACTACCATGAGCCTTTTGGAGTAGCTACTAGGTTTTTTCGACATCACCAGACCATTTTCAAAAAGTGGGTTTTTTTCCCCCACATGGGTTTTTTTTACCCCGTCTAATTTCGGTCATGCCCCCCCTCGTACGAAAAAAGGAGGGATCTGTCACTGCGGTCATGGATAGAGGAAGGGTAGTCCTCTGTAAAAGTGTTTTTACATTTGAGCTCGCATCTCTTAGTGCTGAGAAATGAGACTCCAAAATTCACCTCCCTTGGAGCCATGTCGGGTCAAAAATAGGGGGGTCCAATTTTTGACTCATAAAAAATACCAGCGAGACCCCTTTTGGATACCGCTTATATACGTTTGCCTACAGGGACTGTACTATACGCTGGCAAATTTTTAGACCTGTACCACGTACCCAAGTTCCGGAACTGGGGTGGGTTTTTTTCCCCCAAAAAATGGGGTGGGGTTTTTTTCCCCGCCTGCTATACCGTGCAAAAATGGGATCAAGTGCAGTTGGAGGGAGGCACAGGAAAACTTTGTCCGGAAATTTCCCGGAAATTTTCCGGAAATTAAAAAAATTTCCGGTTTTTTTCCGGAACATTTCCGGGTTTTTTCCGAACCGAGAAAATCCAGAAATTAATTTTTCCGGAAAATTTCCGGGTTGTTTCCGGATAATTTCCGTGTTTTTTCCGGATAATTTCCGGGTTTTTACCGGATAATTTCCGGGATTTTTCCGGAAAATTTCCGGGTTTTTTCCAGATAATTTCCGGGTTTTTTCCGGAAAATTTCCGGGTTTTTTCTGGAAAATTTCCGGTTTTTTTCTGGAAAATGATCCTGAGATCCAGTAATGGCAAACCATAGACTCGTAAGTCGTATTCAGCATTAGGGGCAAGTGGGCAAAGCAGCTGTTGTTAACTTGATGATTGTAGTAGATCTTTGTTGGGTATACGCGGTTGCATTTGCGCACTAATATGGTATCCCTGGCCAATCGAGCAGAAATGTCGGTCGTACCAAATAATACGCAAGCGCCCATAGTGGCGTCTATACGCAGTAGTTGCCAGATTATTTTAAGTAGCTGCTGTCTATTGGTGCAAATTTCGCGCCACACTCTGCGAAAGTTATCCATTTCTACCTTTTGGATGTGCTGGGATTGTGTTTTGTTGTCAGATGTAGAATTAATGGCTACGACTATCGGTACGTGTGTCAGGCGGTGAATGAAACGCAATCCTGCGCCCTGGTCGGTCATTCTAACGTGTGACAGGCGCCAAAAGTGGTTGGCCGTGGAATACTTTGTTAGGCTAAACGCCTCTCTGACGTCATCGATGATTATAAATGAACCTGACACATAGGCTTCGTGTGCGTTGATTTAAACACAAATGGACACCGGGTTCGCGTTCTAATTGGGGTCCAAACAAGAGTGGCGTCTGATGTTTTACACTGGCCGCTATAAGGGTGGCAACCGCTGGCATCGCCTAAATCGGTTATTAGGTGGACGTCGTCAGTTGTAAAAACCGTGCTTTTGGTCAGAATAAAATTGCTAACAATAAACTAACGTCGTGACAGCACCATTTATAGTTTACTATAAGTTGATTTCTAGAGCCATAGGATCTATCCGGTAGTTTTTCCACCGGTTTTACTTGCCATACGTGGCTCGTTATAATTTTTCTACAAGCTGTTGTTATGCTAACTGTCGTAGAGTTTACTTGGTCGGACACTATACCACGTGATCCAAAGAAACCAGTGTTGGTGCATACTTGTCTTGCTCTAATAGCACATTGCCATGCAATAGATTGTTTCAGCCGTTGATCTACACTCACGTTGTTTATAGTTTGTCGGGGCAGATTCATGCATTGATATTCGTGGCGTCCTCCACCGCAGCGGCGACATTTCTGTCTTCCGGTAAAGCTGCGGTCATTGCGTTCCACAGACTCGTTCCTTCTGTCTCGCTCGCAATCAGGGGTAGATTTGCTTTGTTGGCGCGAATTCTGTAGATCTCTTCAATGTTCTCTAGCGCGAAAAAATCCGTCAAGCCTGCGGTGCAGGCGTTCAAGTTCCTTTTTTAGATCGTTCTCATCAGTAGAGGTTGCCGCGGCTACCGTCTTGTCGTCGCTAGCAAAGATGACACGTTTTAATGAACGTATGTGTTCAAACTGCTTCTTCAAAGTATTTTGTTCTTGCAGTAATGCAGCCACAGTTGAAGCCATATATGCCAAATTTTAGCCAAATTGGTTGAAGCGACAGAAAGATATCGAATGCCGAAAATTACCGTGAGCACTGCTCAGTATAGTTTTTTTGAGCCAGCAACTTTGTGTAGCTTTACCCGATTGCGCTGAAACTTTGCAGAATTTTGGGGACCCAAGATCCTACTAAAAGCAGTTTAGGTAGCTAAGCAATGTTACATAGTTTTTTAGATAATGTTAAAAATGTACCAAATTGAACATAGTTTTTGGTAAAAGCCGGTTTGCGGGGAAAATGGACGTAAAAATTAATTTTGCCGTTTCAAGCATTTTTCGACTGCTATTTTGTGTCTAATGATGTGAATTGATGAATTTTTATTAAATTTTTGCTCAATGTTCACCAATTTGGCAGTTTTCCAACAAAAACTATAAAATTTGGCAATTTTCCAAATATCTTGATATTGGCATGAAATAAAAGCCCACATCATTCTGAGTAAATTTGCTACTTGACACAGGTCCGTATTCGTTACCTGAAAAAAGTTATCGCCCAAAACCTTGATTCCCGGAGCGGCCCCTTGAGGTGGCGCTTAGGGGAACCGACTTTGGCGTTTAATTTTTTTAGCGACATTTTTGCCCATAATGTCTTGAACGAAAGTTGTTCAGAATTAAAAGAGCTTTCATTTGATGTGCATATTGTGATAAAAAATTTTTTTAATTTTTTTGGACAAATTTGTAGCCGTAGCATAACATTTTTTGTTTCAATACAAAATGATTACTCATATCACTGAAATACGCGCTTTTTTAGCTATAAATTGATGTATTAAACATAACGTTGAAGCTTTGCTGAGTTATTTAGCCGTGAAAATAGCAAATAGACCAAGATCGTCAAAATCGGTCGAAGTTTCGTTGAGCTAGGTCAAAAACAAAATTAGTGTGAATTGGCACTATTGAGCTGCGTCATTTCAAAAATTAGTCGAATTTTTCAAAATTTCAATTTTGATGCAGTCCTAAATTTTGCTAAAATGCTCCAATACTCATCAAACTTTACAAAAATGCTTGCCTGGTGTTCATCTTGATTGCATTTAAGCAAAAAGTTCGTATCAGCAAGAAACAAAAAATTATAGCAATTTGATTTGTTGGAAGTTACTCAGAGCGCCCCCTGAAGGGGGCGCTCCGGAAATCAAGGTATTGGGCCATAACTTTTTTCAGCTAACTAATTCGGACCTGTGTCAAGAAGCAAAGTTACTCAGAATGAGGTGGGCTTTCATTTAATGCCAATATCAAGATATTTGGATAATTGCCAAATTTTACAGTTTTTACTGGCAAACTGCCAAATGGGTAAACATTGAGCAAAAATTTACTAAAAATTCATCAATTCACATCATTAGACACAAAATAGCAGTCAAAAATGTTTGAAACGGAAAAATTAATTTTTACGTTCATTTTTGCCATCAAACCGGCTTTTACTAAAAACTATGTTCGATTAGGTACATTTTTAACGTTATCTAAAAAACTGTGTAACATTGCTTAGCTACCTAAACTGTTTTTTACGAGGGTCTTGGGTCCCCACAATTCTGCAAAGTTTCAACGCAATCCGGCAACGCTACGCAAGGTTGTTGGCTCAAAAAAATTATACTGAACAGTGCTTTTTGCTGCTTCAACCGATTTGGCTCAAATTTGGCAAGACGATAGCCTGTCATTGTGCGCAGTTGAACATTCTTCTGTGCGCAATTTTAACAAATTCGCACTAAATAATCAAAACAAAAATAATGTTCAAGTAGAGGAGTGCAAGGGCTACATTTTAATATAAAAATCATTATTTTAAGACAAACATGCTATTGGTTATCGCTTGCCGAAATTTTACTCACGCGCAGTGCTCTGGCAGTGACGTGACATTATCACGTGATTTAAATTTTTTACACAAGGGTTATTTCATACCATACTAATTATTTATTTAGTAATATTTTGGTTTTATCAGCTTTTTGCTGACTTTTGAGGCAAGTCCCGGTTCCCGGAGCGCCCCCTTAAGTAGGTATGAAGTTTTTGCAGTGACCAAATGAAATTTTTCCATTTGCGATTTCATTGCTTATGGTGGCACTCCTGAAATGTGGGTTTTGGCCATTATTTTGAAAATGCGCAAAAATAACCGTACATCGAAAGAACAAAAGTTGTTCAGGCTTAAATTTCCTTCAATTTGATGTGCATATCACATGAATAATTTTTTGAAAATTTTGAGCTTTTTTCAGCAAGAAAAATAGATTTTCACGGATGTTTCAATTTCACATTTTCACATATGTAATGAATTTGAAAGGCTGAAAAACACTGGCAGTTGTGTTTTACTGAAACGTAATTAAAAATTTTTGGTGTTTTATTGAGTGTGGTATAATTTTTTTGTGAACTAACGCAATAATTTCTGCATGAGACAGAAATATAGTGCGTGTGAATACAAACGCAAATTTTCGGCTTGCGATTTTAAAAAATTGGCTCAATCAAAAAAGTTAAAATTTGGCACAAAAATGCACCTTGTGGCCTTCGAGCGGTCGCAAAATTTGATTTAGAGCAAATCGATGGTATTTAAAAAATTTAATCAAATTGATGTTTTTCGAAAATTGTGATTTTAGTGTATTTCATTATATCAATCATATTCATAAAAAATGACTTTTTGCGACCGCTCGATCACGTTGAGTCGAGCAAAATAAGCTATTGATTGTGCAACAGCTACTTACTTGCGAAGAAAAATCGCAAGCCGAAGTTCCACTCACGTTTGGTCTACAGTGAATGCTAATTTGTATCAATCAACTTCATTTTTTGTATTTAGGCATACTTTTACACCAGCTTACCATTGTGTATCTAAAATTGGCCCCAAACTGCCGTTTTTTGATAAGTCACATTTCAGGAGCGCCACCTTAAACACGTTTAGAGCGCAATAAACCCTGGTTTTGGAAAAAAAATTACGAAAACGGCCCTCACTGAGGGATCAGATTTTGGGTGGTCATATCTCAGAAAATCCAAAAAATGAAGTGGGGGTTCTTGCTTGAAGCAAAAATGCTTACTCTGATTCCCGGAGCGCCCCCTAAAGCCGAAGCCTAAATTAAGGCTAAGTTTGAGTTTGGTCAAAAAATGGACGTCTCTGGCGAATTTGGCCAATTTTTCGGCAGAAACCCTGTCAAAGAGCCTTTGTTTTCATTCTAAAAAATTGCAAGCAATAATCTGACACTATTTAGCAACGATTAGAACGGAAAAAACAAGGGCTTCGGAAAAAAATTGCGAAAACGTCCCTCACTGAGGCTCCCTCCCTCACTCAAAAAATAGTTCCACTATATATTCCCCCATCAACTGCATTGAACCCGGTCTGGCAAGGGCGTACCCAGGGGGGGGGGGCCGGGGGGGCCACAAGTAAGGTGAAGGTAAAATTAATTCTGTCAGTAAAGCTAAAGTTAAAATTAAAAACAAGGTTAACGTCGACGGTTGAGGTTCAAAATCTGCACAATACATTAACTTTGGCTGCGAGGTTACACATTACTGCATTACTACATTACACCTTACCTGAGTCAATCTTCGGCGGGGGGGGGGGGAATTATTTTTGGCCCTAAAACGCTTCCTACCCCATCTTTTGATAAAAATATAGAACCCCCATTGTCAGCCAAGCCCCCAATCTGATCTCTAGCCCCCAAAATAGATGTCGCCCCTTTTAATAAAAAAGTAGAGTGAAATTATTGGTGTTAAAAACCTTAGGGGTGGAATAAGTTGGAAAAACGGCATTTTTTCGCCTAATGATCCGGAGCCCCCCTATATCCCCCAAACCCAGGGGGGTCAAAATTGAACGCTCTTTCGAATAGGCTAGGTTTGAAGTTTGTAGGATGTGAGCTTTAGCTGGAAATCAAACTTTGTCCAAAAATTAAACTTTTCATGAAAATTTTTCCGCAAAATTGGATTTAGGCAAAAATACTCCATGAAATAATAATCTGCTGCCACCATTGAAAGAGCAACTTCTAAGCTACAAAATGCTGAATAAATTTTGTAAATCGGGTTAAGCTTTGAAAAGTTACAAAACTTTTTCTGAAGCTACCTGGACCAGGCTGATTGAAGCGTTACAAGACAAGTAAGGTTCCGTACAAAAATTGGGCTATATCTACGAAATTTTTTAAATTATGAAGCTAGTTGAGGTTTTTTAGTGTGGTAAACTTATTTTTGATGCTTCTTAGGAGGTTTTTCCTTCAAATTAGGCCTCAGGCTTAGGCTTAGGCTTAGTGCTTAGGCTGAGGCTTAGTGCTCACAATTAAACTTCGTTGTGGGTGAGCAAAAAATTAGTCTTAGTTTTGCTGCATCAAATAAAAGGGCTTTTGCTACTGTGGAAAAATGAATAAAGCTGAACTTTAAAACCGAATTTGCCCGTCAGCGTGAGCTTGGCTGTAAAAATTAGGGAAGTTTTGAACTAGGATTTGAGGCATTAGAATTTATTGTAACGCCGTATTTATGAATTAAATGTGATATTTCTTTGGGGAAAAATGTTTAATAGACATCTGCTGCGCAAAAAAGTATACAAGTTTGAATTTTAAATTCATTTTAAGTAAGTTCATTTCGCCTATTTTATAATTGAAAAAATCAACAGTTTTTGGCAAGTGACAAAAACTATGCGCGATACCTTATAGGAGGACTGTACGACAATCTCGCACAGTTTCTACCTTATTTTGGGCTGCTGCTAGGCTATCGGCTTATGGACGACAAACTCGCCCATTAGCCGTTATTACTGCGATATCGAATCAATCAAACGAAACGAAGGCAAAAAGTATTCGCACACAACAAACTGTGCAGGTAGAAAAATTTTATTATACAACGAACAGGAAACAAAACTTGCAAGCACTAGCGACGCGCAGAAAAGTTCCAGACTCCAAATGCCAACACGGCAGGCCGTACAAAAACCCAGATATGCAAATTAACCTGCATATAAAAATCAGCAGACAGTCCAACAGCGTGACACTCACAGACACAACAACACACTGCGCACGCGTATACACAGTCTAACAGAAAGCACAACACAAAAACACGCCACTGCGTACGTAATACAAAACAATCAGCAAAGCTGACACTCCCGACAAACCAAACAAGTCGACAATCACAACGAAAGCCAACTGCCTAATACGACTGACAGTCCGAAGAACTAGGCAAATTAACAATAACAACAAAACAACAATCTTACCAAAAACCAACACAACTGACCGTCCGAAAACCCAAGTAGATTAACAATTGCAACAAAACAAAAAATACCTACGCGCACAAAAAACCAACAAATTAGTATAGATAGAGTAACGAAAATTGCCGACGGCAAGAGTTAATTAATATAACAAAAGTTATCCTTAGCAACAACTACAAAAAAATAAAGCAAATTCGTTAGACTAGGCGACGGCGTTCTGGTTGACTAAGTCTCTGGGGAGACAGCGATTAGGACACGAATCGCAAGTCTTTCAAGAGTTCGCACCACAGGGTCCACAGGAATCGCAGGCCTTTGTGGCTTACATGGAAGTTGTCGGGCTCTAAATATTCCTCAATAGCTCTCCCTTCGGCGCCAAAGGGATGGTCCACCAGATTCCAATTGATACACAAAACCTGAGTTCCCTGCAGCTCCTGGTTAATCCACCGAGCGTGGACTTGGGCTTGAGGAGCTCTTACGTTCGGAAACGCGGGACACACCAGGACAGTAGGCTCATCACGACGACCAGCCTCGGCAATCAGGAGGGGTTTGAAACTGTTCCACGATTTGTTTTGAACGAACACTGGTTTTTGGGCGTCGTTCACCCCGCAGAGAAAGATCACAAAGTGATAGTCTGACAAACTCAGACCATTTGTTTCCAGAGTTCGGACCTCCGTGGCTAAGTCCAGAAAGGTGCCCCCTGAGACCGAGATGACCTTACCTCCCTCGATTTCTTTGATGTATCGTCCCTGGCTATCTGCGAGTAACAGGACAGTGTACTGTGGGAAAGGGTCTAATTCTAGGGGGTTAGGAATCGGTTGGTCCATCAAAGCCGACATACTAAAGTTGCAGTTGAATTTACCCGACGGCAAATCTGCTGCGACAAGCTCGAGCAGTTTACCGTAGGTATGGAAACCAGGATGGTCCTCGATAGCGACCGCTTGGGCTCGACTCTCACGTAGACCACAAAACCAGACATACTCCGGCCTTGAGGAACACACAACAAACTTGTGCGTTTGGGACTTAGAACTGAGAGAGTTCATGAACTCCTGGCGGAAGCGGCTGTTTTCTTGTTTGAGCTGGTGGGCCAAAACGCAGTAGTATACAAGGGGTGCGGTGAAGATCCAAGCAGGGTCCTTGAAGAATCCATTTTGTTTTGCCCACGGGACAATTTCGCCAAGATTCTTTCTTAAATTGTTATTCGCCAACATCTGATTGCAAAGATCGGATCGACCATGCTGCTAGGGATGTACCGAAAATTCGGTATTCGGTATTCGGTATTCGGTTTTCGGCCGAAAAACGGGTATTCGGTATTCGGTACCGAAAAGTCAATTTTCGCCCGAATACCGAATAGTTGGAAAATCAAGGAAATTCCAAATGAAAGAACGTTTAGAATAAGAACTCATTTTATTAATCTTTCAATTAGCACTACACTTCGACCTGAGACGTACAGAAAAAACATAAAAACTGTATAATTATATGTTAAATAATAACCTCTAATTAGCATTTGTGAGGCATTTAACACAACTCATATTAATTGCATAAATTTTTGATGGATGCTTATAAGTATCGTCAAAACTAAAAAAAATTGGAAAAATGCGAGTAAACTTTGCAAAGTTCACAAGCAGTTTAATAACTGTCCCACTTAAAACTGCCGGGGTGAAAATAGACAAGCCTTCATGAAAGATAAAAGCAAAGAACACAAAGCCACAAAGTTTCAGGGGTCTGGGGGCTGGGGGCGGGAGCCCCCAGAAACAAATATATAGAAATTTTATTTTTAGGCCGAATTTGGTCAGTTGGAGACGTATCAGAAATTTTTTATTCATCGGTAGCTGAAAAAGTTTAGGCCAGCTGGCTTCAATCGCTGAAAAAATTTAGGCCAATCCGGAAAAAATTAGGCCATGGCCTTAGCTATGGCCTTGAAAACCCAGGTTTACAAGAAGCAAAAAGATGATTACACGAAGGGGGTGGTATATTCGACAGCACACTGGCACGATAGTTATTTGTATAATATTATAATACATGGTTCATATAGCATATAAAATAGTGATGTGGATCGGATCGCCGGATCGGATCGGATCGACCGATCCGGGGGTCGGATCGGATCGGATCGGATCGCTGAATTTGCCGGATCGGATCGCCGGATCGGATCGGCTTTAAAATTTCGGATCGGCGATCCGGATCAGTAGTATAAATTTTGAGTCTCGACCAAAAATTTTCGTAATTTGAAAAAAATTTGCAAAATTTTAAAAACTTTTTGACAGATCAATCAAACGCACAAGTATAACTACTACTCAAATTATCAAATTATCGGCTTGATATTAGCGGAAGCGCACAGTTTATGCATACATAAGTGGAGGGGAAGTTTCTAATTATTGAAGTTGCGTGAAGACACGTACTAATTGTGTGATGTGAAATGTTTAGAAATATATCTTAATTTTCGCCTACAAAAACAATTTTGCAACAATGTTTTCGTTAACACAAGAGTTAGGCATTGATCCGCGACCCAACCCAAGTAGCCGTTTGACACTTGTGGGTAAACAAACCCACGGTCCAAGTCGCGCCGTCATAGTCGACCCACGACCAACTTTGACCCACCATTTTAAGATACCGTACATGGTAATCAATCGTTTTAGTTGATACCCCTGTACAGTTTGCACAGTGCACAGCTGTACATTGTTCACATTGCTACCTAGTTTTACCGAACGGTACCCAAATTTAAGTACCCAGATTGGATTGAACAGGTGAAACATTTTTTAGAATTCGCCAGTTTGACAAAATCCAGCGACCCGCGCAGCCTGAAGTCTGTACCCGAGGGTTGATCCTCGGCTCAGATTTTCTGATCCAACCCAACCCATTGGATATCCACGACCTGAGGTAGTGACCCAAAATTTTCAAGACATTTCCATTTTCTATTTAGTCAAAATTTTTGGTCGTGGGATTGTCTAACTAGCTCTTATTGCAAAAATGCCGTCTTATCATCTATATACACACTCATTGAATTTTTAAGCAATATAAGTTATACTTAACAATATTTTTACAAAAAATGAGATTTCTTAGCTTTCATCAAGGTTACACAATTTTGAATCCGATTGGATCGGCGGATCGAATCGGATCGACCGATCCGGGCCTGGATCGGATCGGATCGGATCGCTAATCAAGCATCCGGATCGGATCGGCATCAAAATTGCGGACCGATCCGATCCGATCCACATCACTAATATAAAACATGTTTCTATGTACGTTGAAAAAATGCGAGTTTGCATTTACCGCCTAAACCGAATCTGCGCCTATGTTGTGTATATCGCTCAAAGTCGCATGTTTTCGGCATTGTTTCTGAAACTTTTTAGTTGGAGGTATAACTTTTCGCGCCAAAAAAGAATGTCCCACTCCACCCCGGGGTCCTATAGATAGTATTTATATATTTATCTATACGTAGTATTATATTTTTCTGGATTTTTAAAATCTGAGAAATCTGCGTGACAAATGACAACTATTCGGTATTCGGTATTCGGTTTTCGGCCGAAAACAAAAAACCGAATATTCGGTATTCGGTATTCGGTGAAATTTTTTTCGGTCCCATCCCTACATGCTGCCGAAACATTATGCACCAAAACCCCATTTCCACCGATGAGACGTTTTTACCCCCTTGGATTAGCTCAGGAAAAACATGGTACCGGGACAGGGGATGCTCGGGGTTGACGTAAGTTACCACCGGCATATTCTAAACATGCAAAAATTATTAATAGCAAGCTATCTACAACGAAATCTAAAGATTATGCAGTCTAAGCGGACTAAGGGACAAAATTTACAGCTATACAGTGTCAAAATTCAATCCTCGATTAGTGATTCCTCCGGCGAACTAAAGTTTGCCTTAATACGCGATCGGGCCGTTTGTGCAGCAACCCTGCACAATTTTGCCGTTTTCTTTCTCTCAATCTCTGCTTTCTCTACAGCAGGCTTAGCTAGCTTTTCTGGATCAACTGCCGTTTCCAGAGGATACAAAAGTTTGAGGGGTCTCGTAATAGTATTCCCTCTCGATAGGCGAATTTTAGCCGATCGGCATCGTTTGTCTTGACTCAATTTTAGCTCAGTAATTACTCCTAACTTCCATTGTGCGCGTGGAAGTTTTTCTTTGACCAGTACTATAGTCCCAACAGAAGGTTCGATATCACTAGTATTTCTCTGGCTATGTGCGCGCCAATGTTCACTTAATCCGAGCAGATAGTTATTGTGCCACATTACCCAGAAAGAATCCAGCATCACCTGGATCCGTTTCCAGTGAAGAACTAAAGTTTCGACAGAGGACGGTTTCGGACAATACACCGAAACGTCTGATCTAAAGCACGGAAAGCCGGTTCGATTTCTAAGCAAGAAATGCGCTGGTGTAAGAGGATCATCGCCTATCTCATCCTCCAAATACACCAAAGGGCGACTATTTACTATGGCTGCAATCTCCGCTACTACCGTTTGAAGCTCAACTAACGATAGTTTTTTACGATCTAGGCTTTTCTTCAGGGCTGTTTTTACGACGCCTATCATGCGCTCATAGAACCCACCCATCCAGGGTGCCATTTCAGTTATAAATTTCCACCGAATGCCCTGATTAGCTGCGAAATTCTGAATGTTAGGCGAGAGGGAAATCTGCGCCCATAACTTAACAATCGTACGATTTACCAAGTGGAACTGCTTGGCGTTATCCGAAATGACAATGTCTGGCTTCCCATACAGCGCCATGAACCTTCGCAGGCTCATTAAAAATTGAGATGCGGTCAAGTCCTCGACAACCTCGAGGTGGACCGCTCTTACGACGGCGCAAGTATAAAGACAAATCCAGCACTTGACTGAACTGCCATTAGAGCAACGAATGTGGAGGGGGCCGAGATAATCGATACCAACTACAGCGAAAGGGTCATTTCGACAAGCTCGAAATACCGGCAAAGGCGGCTCCTCCGGAACCCGAAACGGACCACCGACCACACGTCGACAAACACGACAGTTATGTATTACGCGCTTAACTTCCGTGCGACCACGGACAATCCAAAACTGAGCACGCAGTTCACACAGAGTCTGTTTCACACCAGAATGTTTGGTTTTTTCGTGGCAATCAATGATGACTAGTCGAGTGAGGTCGTTACGATTGGGCAATAGGATAGGGGAACGAGTGTACTCTGGTAGTTCAGACTGTTCAAGGCGACCTCGGCAACGTACTATGTCGCTGGTATCGAAGAAGGGTTTCAATTGAGGAAACCGTATAGACAGTTCGCCTTTGGCCTTTATCGACAAATAATCTGTTTGCGCTTGCTTGATCCAATATTTAAAGGCCTTTTCCGTCTCGTTGGCGGTCAAAAACTCGCTTTTCTGATTAGTTCGCCTTAGAGCATTATCTGTAAACCGGTAAATCCAAGCGGTCACGCGTAATAGCTTTCGAAGCGACGAGTATTTGCTTGGTTCGAACAACTTAACAGTGGTTTGGAGAGCTGGAACCGCTGCTACGAGATCAACATCCTTGACCTCGATTTCAGTGCTAGATACGAGATCAACATCCTTGACCTCGGTTTCAGTGCTGGATACGAGATCAACATTCTTGACCTTGATTCCAGTGCTAGATTGTTCTTCCGTTGGCGGCCTTGTGCAAGTATATTGCGCGTCGTTATCGTCTGATAACCACGGTGGCCTGTGCCACCAAAGCTGAGCTTTTTTCAGTTTTTCAAACTCAATACCGCGCGATGGAAGATCTGCCGGATTAAGCTCGGTCGGAACGTAACCGTACCAAATGTCAGGAACTTTTCTAATTTATCGAATGCGGTTGCGAACAAACGCCGTCGATATTTCTTTTCCTAAAATCCAATGCAGTGTGCACTGCGAGTCAGACCAAATAAATTTCTTGGCGATAGGCAGACGGATTTGAGATTGGACAAAGGTCCGAATCCGGAGCCCTATAACAGCAGCCATCAATTCGAGTCGTGGGATTGACAGTTTTTTAATTGGACTAACGCGGCTTTTTGCGAAAACAAGGCTAGTTTCTACAATAGAGTCTTTTCGAGCTCTCAAATAAAGAGTAGGCTTCTGCCGAAGCGTCGCAAAAGCAATAGAGTTCGCAAGCTACACTATCTCCATAATTCGAAAGCAGTTCAGAAAACCGTCGCTGAAGCGCAATTTCGGGAATTCGCTTCAAGTCAGCCAAATGAGTTTGCCCTAATTTGATTATTTCCGCTGGCAATGGCTCGTCCCACTTATAGTTGCGTTTCCAGATTTCTTGCATTAATATTTTGCCTATAATTGTCAGCGGGGCTAAGAATCCGCAAGGATCGAACACACTGGCAACCGCCTTTAGTAGCTGTCGTTTGGTTAATGCACTACTGTCATCAAAGCTTCCTACGGAGCAGTTTATGGAATCAGTTTCTAGATTCCAGGCTATACCCAACACCTTTGTTTGAGTTCCTTTCCCTTTATCAGGCTCTGCAACTTGGGTCATGAACTGAGGGTCATTCGAGTACCACTCTCTCAAATTCATTGAGGCTCGATCGAATATACTTTTTGCCTCAGAGTAATAAACCAGAGCTGTTTCCGTATTGGGTTTACCGCCCAAAATGTTGTCGACGTACACATTATCGAGGATTTCGCGAGCTACCGCAGAGTCAATACTATTCAAATGAAATGCTATTGTACCAGCTAATAAGAACGGACTAGCGTTAATACCAAATGGTACTTGGCGAAAACGGTACTCGACGATATTTTCCTCTGTTGGCGGCGCCGAAATGTTCTTGAGCCAGAGGAATTTAGTGACATCGCGTTCGGTTTTTTGCAGGCCCACCTGCAAAAACGCTTTCTCGATATCGCTAACTAAAGCTACTTTCTCAATGCGAAACCGAAGAATCATGCCACAAAGATCTGGCAAGAGTACGGGGCCCCGTCGAATGCACTTAGTCAGGCTGAGCTCGGAACTGTTACTTTTGCTCGAAGCATCGTAGACAACTCTAAGCTTAGTAGTCGTTTTTTGGGGCGTTACGACACAATGATGAGGGATATAATATAGTTTGTCGCCCTCAGGTTCTGGTGGAGCTCGTTCGATAATGCCCTTTTCCAACTGTTCAACAATAGTGGTGTTATAGCGTTCTAGCAGTTTCGGTTCAGACTTAAGTCGCTTTTGCAGGGACTTCAGTCGACCGCGAGACAACCAATAATTGTTCGCTAGTTTGTCACAGTTATCGCGCCAGGGCCATTTTACTTCGTATCGGCCGTCACAAAACCGGATAGTCTCTTTGAACGAGTTGAAGGCTACTTCATCGTCCACTGATTCGACTGGATCCTTGATCCCAATATCTTCCAGTTTCCAGAATCGCTCAAGGTCGAAATTATTATCTACGGCCGGACTTGATCGAGTTAATAGCATAGCTGTTGCTTAGGTGCAGTTTCTAGGTGCAACCGCCAGTCTACCTGTTGCAATATATCCAAAGGTGGACGACAGAAATACGATTCCGCTGGAGCATTTGATTTGCTCAGACCCTACGAAATCGTAGTAGTAATCCGCTCCAATTAAAATGTCAATATGCACCATTCCAGGTTGCTCTACTAAAGGCTCTGCTAATGGAATCAGTGACAGAATTGGGTTTTTGTTGGCGTCTAGCACGCACTTCTGTACGGGGCAGGTTAGCACGTCCGCTGCATTAGCAGTTATTGTTTTGGTTTCACCATTTCAAAGTCCGACCTGGAACTCATAGATCTTATACTTAACGGTTTTTCGTTTTGTGTCCGAAAAACCGGCTATCGAAATAACCTCTTCCCCTTTGCACTGTGCGTCGATTTTCCGGCAAAGTTCTGTTGTAATAAATGATCGCGAGCAGCCAGTTTCGAACAATAGTCTGGCAGATGTGATCTGCCGTTTACCTGTCACCGGTGCAACAGCGGTTTGCAGAATCGTTTGTTCTCCGTGCGATAATAGCGTCACATTACTCGTCGCTGGCAAACCCTGCGATCGGGTACTTGTCACGGCAGATGCTACAGGTTCAGTCACCGACAAACTCGGAGACTGTGTAGCGCCAACGGGCAACGAGGCTTCGGGCCTTGGCAGGCATTGCTTTGAACCAAATTTTTGTTCGCAGAGAGAACGATGATGACCGGTGCGCTTACAATAGGGGCATGGCTTTCGGTTGCGGCAATCCCGCACCCGATGGTTGGTCATTAGGCACGACAAACACCGACCTTCGAGCCGACGGCGTCTCGACTGGACGTCAGGGAAGATCGAGCACTGGTCACTAAAATGTCCTTCTTTGCAGTAAGTGCACACAACCTTCCGTTCCACCTTAGTGGTTGACGAAACGAGAGATGACGACGTGCTGAATCTTTTTGCTGGACGACCAGAGGCCTTATTTAAATTCAGAAATTTTGAATCACCCTTCGCGCTAACTGTCGTGGCCTCTCTTGAGCCGGGAGACGCGTCTCCAAATGTACGCAGACTCATATCGCGGGCGTGGATTTCTTCCTTTAGCAGCTCACGAAGCCGAATCAGTGACCAGCGATTTGACCCGTTACGACGATGCAGTTCCATTCGGACAAATTTAGGCAGCTTAGACAAAACTATAGGTATTAGTACTTGGCCAAATGTTTCTTCAGACAAACCTAGCGCCACTAAACTACGGATATGGCGTTCACAGTCATCAAAGGTCAACTGTAGCTGGGAAAGTTCGTGTGAAGCAGCTGGCAGGGCTAGCATTGCTTCGACGTGTGCGAAAATAGCTACCTGTGAATCGCCAAATCGCTCCTGTAGCGCTGAAATTACACAATCGTAGTTTGCTGCAGTAAGACGATAGCCGTTAGCAAGGCGCAGTGCGTCACTGGTCAAGAATAGGGTTGTTTCAATTATTTCATTTAATCATTGAAACCCACTTTCAATTTCAATTTCAATATCAATCATTAATTGATACTGAAATTGAAAATAATTAGCCTAAAAATTGATAATGGTATTGAAATTGAAAATAATCAGGTCAAAAATTGATGATGATATTGAAATTGAAAATATTTTAATTGCAATTAAAATTGAAACCATACTTTCAATTTCAATATCAATTATGCTGGGCTAGTTGACTTCACAGTTCACAGCATGTCTGTTGCTGGAACGAAGTCTTGTCTGTATTGCTGTTTGTGCATGTAGCATGTGTTGTGAACAGTCATGATTGAAATGTAATTGATACAGAAATTGTCCAATTTCAATTATTATTTTCAATTGAGCGTACGTCTCTTTATTATCAGCTTGAACCTTTGTTATTGTAAACACATTACGATTTCTTTCGATACCTTTGTTAATAAACTATCAATAGACTGGACTCAGTTTGGTCCGAAGTTTAAGAATGGATATCAGGTTAAAATAAAACCAGCAGCCCCTAAAAGGAGCAATCTTCCAACCCGAAGATTCACTTAACAAAGATGTAACAGACGGGTTGTAAGCGGAGTCTATAGAGCTACGAGTTGTATTATCTTGTATGATACTTAAGTCTAAGAAACTTAGGGCCTAGTCCTTGACCGGATTAAACGGACTGGACTTATTTTAGTCCGAGATTTAGGAATTGCAAATCGGGTTAAACGGACGAAACTAGTTAAAATAAGTCAGCGGCTTTATTTTAGTCTGACGTCTTTCCAAAACTACGACTGGACAAAACGGATTTAACATGCACGCTTTACCTTAGCGTGTAGGTCACATTCCCATGTATCACGACTTTTACTAGCCCCCGAAGATAGAGATAGCGGCTAGCTTGTATTTCACCCCTCGTTACCTTGACAGACTAGTTTTGCACCTTTATACCTCCCTCACATAAAATTAGCGGCAAGGCTTTATTACTTTATTATTATTACTTTATTACTCACCCCTCGTTATCCTGATAGACTATCTTTGAATCTTTACACCCCCTCAGAAAGAGTTAGCGGCACTTTCATTTACACCCCTTGAGATCTAGACAGGCGTGGGGGTTTGGGTTCCAGAAGACATCCTCACCACCCCCCCCCCCAGACAAATGCTTAACCCCTCCCCTCCGCCCTGCCGCTGACTGCAAAGAGCCTTTCTACGCCTGTCGTACGTGTAATAAAGTACTTATAAAAAACATGTCTAATACATCGATAGGTACTCTTGGTTACTTTAAAATTCAACGAATCACCCGGCGACCCGACCGAGGCTGGCTACTTGGCTACTAATTTGCCAAGCCAGCGTTGTCAATCGGCTATTAGCGCTATAGCCGCGTTTTGACTAGAATATTACTTATTAAAACAGCCTCAGCAGTTACGCTAAAAAATTGAAAAATAATTGAAATTGAAAATATTTGCAAAATTGAAATTGAATTGAAAATATTTCGAGAAAAAAATTGAAATGGTATTGAAATTGAAAATATTTGGGCAAAAAATTGATAATGGTATCGAAATTGAAAATAATTGGGCAAAAAATTGATAATGGTATTGAAATTGAAAATATTTGGGCAAAAAATTGATAATGGTATTGAAATTGAAAATAATTCCATAATTGAAACAACCCTAGTCAAGAACGATTTCAATTAAGTGAATTTTTCAACCGCCGAAAGTTTTTCGTTGCGGTGGACAGTATTTTCATAGCTATCCCAAAACTCTTGCCATTTCAACGCATCACCGCTGAAATGCTGAATTTCTAGTTTTGGTAGCTTGACTGTGGCTTGCTGCGGCGTTTCGCTAATTTCCGAATGATCCCTAACAGTACGGTTTGGGTTCGGCTCCGAATCCAGCGATTCTCGTTTAGCAGACAATTGTTCGATAGTAGTAAAAATCTTTTCATCTAGCTCAGACGAAATTTGAGCTTCCTCGCTTAGTCTATCTTCATCATAGGTAACTAAAATATCATCGTCGAGCTTTTGTAGCGTTTGCCTATATCCCTCGAGCTTTCTAATAGTCACTTTAAACTCCTCCCTGCCTACAGTTTCAGTTGAAGTCAAAAAAGCATCCGCCTTTTTCAGTTCTTTTTGCACATTAGTTCTGGCGGCTTTTCTCTGCTGTTTGCGTAAACTCAAAAGTTTGTCCGCTGCAGACATAATTATCAAGAAACGAGTCACTAAGCAATAATGCTAGTTCGAATAACTTACAAATACAGGAATGGTTCCGAGGACCATGACAAAAACTATGCGCGATACCTTATAGGAGGACTGTATGACAATCTCTCACAGTTTCTACCTTATTTTGGGCTGCTGCTAGGCTATCGGCTTATGGACGACAAACTCGTCCATTAGCCGTTATTACTGCGATATCGAATCAATCAAACGAAACGAAGGCAAAAAGTATTCGCACACAACAAACTGTGCAGGTAGAAAAATTTTATTATACAACGAACAGGAAACAAAACTTGCAACCACTAGCGACGCGCAGAAAAAGTCCAGACTCCAAATGCCAACACGGCAGGCCGTATAAAAACCCAGATATGCAAATTAACCTGCATATAAAAATCAGCAGACAGTCCAACAGCGTGACACTCACAGACACAACAACACACGGCGCACACGTATACACAGTCTAACAGAAAGCACAACACAAAAACACGCCACTGCGTACGTAATACAAAACAATCAGCAAAGCAGACAGCAAGAATAAGCAAGATATGTACCAAATAAAGCTGAATAAAATATATTATGATGTGTTAATATACATATGCTCATAAAATTTCTGACTGATATAATGAGCGAGCTGGGCCCCGTTGCACAAAACACTGATAACTGATAAACTATCAGTTATCAGTAAATTATCAGTAAACAGCGTTGCACGGCGTTTACTGATAACTGATAGTTATCAGTTATCAGTTACCAGTTATCAGTTATCAGTTATCAGTGTTGCACAAAATTTACTGATAATTATCAGTTATCAGTTATCAGTTATCAGTAAAATTTCCTGCATTTATCAGTGAATTATCAGTGTTCGTTGCACAGAACGTTACACTGATAACTGATAACTGATAAAATGGCCTGCTTTTTTATCAGTGTTCGCTGACTGATAAAAGGGATTCAATTATAATTTTTCTACCAAAATAAGCCCCGAAAATTAATTGTTTTTAGTTTTTTACAAATGGAAATATGTTCCAGTCATAATTAAAATGGAAATAGTCATATTTCAGCCTTTAATATAATGAAACTTACCTGTATGTATCAGCGTCCTACTACTAAAAATAATCAAATTAGATCCACTTCTTTACCCCAGCCTGTCAATTTTGGCCTCATACATACGTTCAGTATCATGTTTATACGTAATAATTTTACATTTCATCGTACTAGGAGTACATAGCGCAGAGTTTCACGTGCGTTTATGACTTAAAACTGTGCGTAACTTTTTCTAATACACAAAACGCAGAGCACATGGTCAAACATGCGTAGCTATTTAAACCATGTGTCAAAGCTACATATGTCGTCAATTACTAAACTCTCTAGAATGAACCATAAACATAACCAATATGTAGTTTATATGTCCTTATGCCTATATATGTCCGGAAGCAAATGACCGTACGCAAGTATATACATGAAAATTGCTAAAGATCAATTATTATTTTTGCCGATCATAAACACTGGCTAGACTAGCTTACACAGCACGCATTGTCCGTCAAGGATCAAACATGTTACGGACAAATCGGATAACACTACGGACTTACGGACAAGTATGAACTAAGCTAAACTCTTCCAGTGCCCTCAAAGCTGCTATAAATAAACCTATAACTTGGCAAACACTGCTTGAGGGAGGCTACTAGATTAGATGAAAATTAACCCTTTCCCGCATACTGTTACATCAGAATCAAAATTGCACTATCTTACAATAGTGAAATCTATCGGCTTTATGTTTCACAGACTCTGTTACTTCACGAGGATGGCTTAGCTATCCGAGTGAAGCGAGCCGGTGACCAAGTGGCTAGGCGTGACAGTCCTGCCACAAAGCTGTCCCTGTGACACTGGCTCCGTCTGTGGTGACGGATCAAAACCCAGCCAATGACTGGACTTAGTGCATTTTTGAACTTTCATGCAGCAAAGGGTCAAGTTCTCCAATTTGCTTCAAATTTTCGCACTAAATAGTGAAGGCGCATCGCAGCTGTAAAAAACTTAAACCAAATAGATTTGTAAAATTTTCACTAAGGGCTCCCCACAAATTTCAAGGTTCTATAAAATTCAAATCACAGTAATTTTACTTGCAAATTATAGGTGCCACATAAACGTAAATTGTGTGCCAAAGGGTTCTTTTACCCGAAATTTTGTTAATAGCATTTGATAGCCTGTAAACTTTTCACACGTTTTGGCCAATGTAAATACATTGTCAAATGCAATGAGCAAAAACTGTATATACCTTTTAAACTTCATAGTCCTTATCCGAGGTTAAGGTACCTTAAGGGAGTAACATGTGTAAAAATATGCTAAATGGGAGAACTTTAGTTGTTTACCTGAGATGAGTAGCCCCCCTTAATATATTAAAGTTATTGTCAAAGCTTTTTTGAAACAGCTTTAATGACAAGAACGGTAACAAGCAAAAAATTAACAAAAAAGTTAAAGCACTCAATTTATTAACAAACAACCATAATCAAGAACTGTAGCCACGGGGCAAATGAGCAAATCAAAAGAATTTTATCTATATATATCACAAAGAAAACAGTTGAAAACAAAACAAAGTGCTGCACGAACCAAACTGCCTAATTTTGGTAAACAGGGTAAACAGGGTCAAATTTTTGTGGGGCTCTCCGGCCCAATTTTAAAGATCCCCCCTGATCAATCAAAATTACCTTAAATTTAGCAATGGATAAATGGTTCGAAACATTTGGTGAGTTTCACGTTTCAAGTATATAAACAATTACTTGGCCTCAACCTACACACCCTCGTTGGTCAGTTTGTGTTATTCTGGTATTTTAGCTGAAACTTTAATCAAGTTGAACTGTGGACAAAATCAGCAAACTTCTTAAATTTAACCATATTTAACCCAAAATATGTTCAAATTACGCCCCTGGACACTGATACACAAAGCAAATGTACTCACAGAAAAGGTAACAGTAATCAGGTAAAAATAACGCTAACTGTAATAAAAGAACTGATTGAGAACAAACTGGACCTTAGGCCCAATCAAATACCAACACAACAAAAAATACGTATGAACTAGAAAAAACGTTTATACTTACAGTACTTCAGCTAGAAAACCAACAAAATCATCAGACTGATCTTATACATTATCAAGGGCCTAATGTTTTGTTTTACCAGCTCAACGGACATACGGCAGTATATAATTATGAACCGGCCCTAATCATACAAATATAATAAAAATTAACAATATTTCGACCGTATTCGAGCACTGGTGTACAACGCACAATTACACATAATTATAAGTACAAAATCGGAGATTACGTAAAAACAACAGCGACTGCAATAAGAGAACTGATTGAGAAAACATTGAACCTGAGGCGCCATCAGCGCATATATCTACAAACACAAAAAACAAGCAATCCCTGAACTAGAAAAAACTTATACTTACAGCCCTTCAGCTAACAAACAAACACAAGTCATCAGACTGATCTTATACATTATCAAGGGCCTAATTTTTTTCACTATTTCACCAGCTCAACGGACATACGGCAGTATATAAGTCTGAACCGGCCCTAATCCTACAAATATATTAAAAATTAACAATATTTTGATCGTATTTGAACACTGGTGTACAACGCACAATTACACATAATTATAAGTAAAAAACAGAAATTACGTAAAAACAACAGCGATTACAATAAGAGAACTGATTGAGAAAACTTTGAACCTGAGGCTTAATCCGCGTATATATTTACAAACACCAGAAAAACGAGCAATCCCTGAACTAAAAAAAACTTCTATACTTACAGCCCTTTAGCTAGCAAAGAAACACAAGTCATCAGACTGACCTTATACATTATCAAGGGCCTAATTTTTTCACTATTTTAGCAATACACTGTTTTAGCTCAGCCGACACACGGCTGTAAATATGCACCGGCCATAAACATGCGAATATAATAAAAATTTACGATATTTTGACCGTATTCGAGCACTGCTGTACAACGCACTATTACACAGTCTAGGTAACAACAGAAATTGCACTAAAAAACTGAGAAAAAGTGGGCCTGAGGCCCAATCCGTTAATATAATACAATAAAAACAAGACAGCACAGAACTATCGAAAGCGTAAAAAAACCCTAAATTTTGCAAAATTTTGTGAAATTCTCAGAAATTCGATTTTTACTAAATTACACATGTCTAATTTTTAAGGAACCAGCAACCGGCCCCTCGGTTATGGTGCGGGCTCTCCCCCACATCCCCCGTATAAATGTATGGATATTATGCTATGCTCATTCTTAATTAAGGTGGTAGTGTCGCCAGTGCAGTTTTGCTCATAGGTTGCAAAAAGAGAGCTTTTTGCTTTGAAATTGTCGTGAAATGCCATATGGTGTCAAATAAATATTGCCAGACACTAGCCTACCAATATCTACCAATATTTTGAACCAATCACCATTTGTGAGCCAGACATCACACAATTGAGACATAAAAGTTCGAAAAATCAAGTTATATATCAGATTGGCCAGCTTGTTAAGTATATGTAATGTTTTAACGCACAATTTTTTGCCACAATTAAGAAAAATGAAAAATGAAGGTAGGTTTTTCTTTTGATTTTAAAATAAATGTCTAAATGTTTCACAATTTATCATTTTTGCTGTGAGTACTTCGCAGTTTACGCACAGTTTTACAGTTCAAACAGGTATTACTCCGCAACCATTCAACCAATTTGCGCTAAATTTTGTGTGCATAAACTAGAGCATATGTGCTTTTAGTCTGTGTAAAGAATTTGAGCACAAATATTGATAAATGTGACGAAAATATGGAATGTGTATAGGTTTTCAAAACGTCGTTTTTCCGACTTTGCGTCTTCACTGCTAACTGTATGCTGCATCAATTTTGCTGAAACTTGGTACAAATATTTACCTTAAAATATATTTTCAGAATATATCAAGAACAATGACCTATCTTTTACTGAAAAAGTTATATAGTCGCGCAAAATTGACTGCTTTCGCGACACTACCCCCTTAAATAATATAAGGCTACCTAAAAATGCTCCAATCCGCTCAAGATATTCATCAGTAACACAGTTTAACACGAGAAGCCTTGGGGGGATCAGGTACCCCGCATTTTCGTTGTGGTACAAGGGCAAGCAAAATTAGATCCAAGGTACAAGGGCACGGAAAATTGCTATAAACTCGTAAACATATGCAATTCTATTAAGTTTGATACAATTTTTACCTAATTTATGGCCACATTTTCCAAATTATTACCAATTTTATCGCTAAAAAACAATGTTTTGATTCAAGTTTTATAAAAATTGATACAAAAGTGGTTTTGCTAAAACAGCTATTTTTAGTCTGACTTGGTGTAAGGGCAGTCAAAATGTCGACATAGAAGCTCCCCCAAAATATAACTCGTGTTAACGCATGATCAAGAATCATATAATCCGGTCAACTAAGCGACTGTTACCGATTACCTCAAACCGTCCAATAGCTTGTTCAAATCCTCTTGCGCCAGCCAGCCACCGCCAACTTCCTCATTAGCCCCAACAAATGACAAGCTTTCTTTCTCGTTCTCTCGTTCCATTTTTTTTAGCTCAAGCGACATTTTTTCTTTTTTCAAACTCAAGACGTCACACTGCAGATTCAAATACTTTATTTCAAGCTCAAGTTTGTTGAGCCGCATGTCGGATTCACATTTGCTGGCTGACCGTCGATCCCTGCGCGACCCATGCGTAGTGGTAGTAGTGGTAGTAGCAAAAGTAATAGTAGTATTAGTAGTAATAGGCGGTAGCAATTCGATGCTGACACTAGACGGCTGGACAGCTTCTGCCTGTGGGCGAGCAGGCGGACGGAGAGTTGCAGACGATGTCGATGGGGTAGTTGAAGTTAACGTCGACACCGCTGAAGTTGACTCAACGCTGCTGGACGATGCACGACTATGCTGACGTTCCCAAGTCTCAGGAATATCCAGACCTTCCAACGCCGGAGAATCTTTTCCCAGCACGTCATAAACAGCATGGTCGACTCGCGTAAATTTGACATCCGATCCACCCTCT
>JASANF010009054.1:0-19902 GCA_030248245.1 Trissonchulus sp. WLG1_4
TAAGGAGAAATGTTGAATCGCAAATATTGCAATATTTTTGCCTGGGTGCAATTTTTTGGTAATATTAGCTTGAAATCGCTAAGTTTTGAGATCGCGGATCAACCATTTTTGGATTCAGTTTTTCTTATAACCCTTTAATTTCCAGAGCTGCCATTTGGCACATCACGTGATGAATACCCAATCGGGGGCCATGAAACTTGATTTGTTCATTCTATTCAGCTGAACTTCATATTGTTTTTTCAGAAAGCTTAGATCTTTATATTTAGTG
Organism: Trissonchulus sp. WLG1_4; assembly: GCA_030248245.1. NCBI lineage: Eukaryota > Metazoa > Nematoda > Enoplea > Enoplida > Ironidae > Trissonchulus > Trissonchulus sp. WLG1_4. Next base: position 269 of record JASANF010009054.1, read on the forward strand.
GCCAAATTTTGAATCTTCTGCCACACAACAAAACCTATGCTTCCATAAGCAATGTGCAAATTTAACTTTTTTTCATCGCAAAAGTAGTATTTTCTTCGTGACCTCATCAAGATTTTGTGTTGCGCCGCCAGCAGTCAACTTTGTATGCATTTGATACAACAAATGTTGTACTCTATTGCTAGCCTTCAATTATGGCAAGCGCACGACTTTTGTGTTAATACTCTAGGGGGAGGTACATATTATGCCTGAGCGATGGCGCAATTTTTTCACAAATTCTCAACTTTGAGCGCTTATAACGCAAAAACGGTGCGTCCTAGACAATTAATCGACTGACTATGTTTTATGCACCATTCATTTCTCTATCGAATGGTGGTCTCGCGATCTCTCTACGATGCACGTAACTCGAGCAATGATCAAAAAACTAGAAGGTGTCAGAATCAGGCTGCCTGGCGCGAGATGCTCTGGGCATTAAAGGGTTAACTGATAACTGATAACTTGTTTTAAAAAGTTATCAGTTGAAGTTAACTGATAATTGACTTAATTCTCGGGAGTCAGCTCTAAATTAACTTTAACTGAAATTATTTTCAGCCTTAACTTTAACTGATAACTTAACCTATCGTGGTCTGCAAAACTGATTTAAATCAGTTAACTGATTTTATTTTCCGTTATGCGTCAAAACTGATTTTATTTCAGTTAAGCGTCAAAACTGATTCAATTTTCAGTCAAGCGCAGAACTGAACAAAAATTTCAGTTCAGCGTGTAACCAGGTAACTAATTTAAGGAATTTTGAGTTTTGCTGTGGGAATGTTACGTGAAATACTGAAGGCAAACATATCACGTACCGGACATAATGCTTCCATTGAATGTGTACGTTTCATTTTGTCGACGTATTTTAACAACAGATGGCATATATTAAACATAATGAAAGGAATATGACACCCTCTTTTCAGTTTTGTAGCGCGGTTGATACATTGCACATTATTAGCATTCAACAAGCTTTTCTGCTGAGTGAGCAGTGATTACATTATGAGGCTTGAGTGTTAATATTCCACAGGAAATATTAAACGCGGCCTTTATTTTCGGATAAAAGATTTTCGATTAAAGATAAAAAGGATAAGATAAAAGTTCTTTGTGTTGCTCCCATTTACTGCTGAGTAACTCAAAGCCTGTCTTATGACAAAAACTGATCAATTGTGATGATCAAAAGTTTATTTGAAAAAATTAAATCACAAATCACACCCGCATTTTAAAATGATGATCTCACCGAGAGTCGAACTGTGATCTGTCGATTCAAAGTCGTGAGCGCTTACCAACTGCACCACTGAGACCACACAGGATAACTGTAGTTAACACATATTAACCTGAGCTATAAGCTTTGGGTATAAATTACGATGGTCACAATCAAACAGAAGTATGAACGTTGACATTGGATAAAGATAGTGTTGATAACATCAGAGAAAACTTGTTTCAGTGGTTCATTGGGTGTGATTAATCCAAATATATTATGCAATTTTGAAGCTGATATGTCAGCCCGGTTGGCTCAGTTGGTAGTGCTCCCTGCATTACAGAGCCTCTGATTAATGATCAGAATATTGGTGGTTCGATTACGCCCCGGAGCTGAGTGTTTTGCATTCGATGGCATTTCCGCAGCATGAGAGCTCCGCCAAGTTGCATTATATGTGACAGAGGTGAGAGGTACCTACCCTTCTAGTGTTTTAATTAACGCTAGAAAATTGACCTACCCAGAATATCGTAGGAACCAGAAAATCTGAATATAGTATAAACGCGGCCCCTTAGGGGGCCGCGTAAAAATACAGACCCAAACGGGACACGTTGGGTCATCCAAAGGGTTCCAGGAAAAATTATTAACCATCTGATCGTGGCAAACAAACGCCAACAACGTGAGATTACGCCGTTACTGTGCCACTCGATACTATGATTTTATTGCAATATTTTATTTGCTGTGAGCTGAGGGCACCCTGAGGTACTTTGGATATTTAAAAAATAATAGCACGTAGCATCAATAATTCTGAACTCTTGTTGAAATCTGGTTCTGGGAATCTGAGGTGTTCTATAATCAACTTTAAAAAAATAAATATTTATGAGCAAATTTTCAAACTATTGGAGCGCACTAGAAATTAGCCTGGGATGGTACCCATGTACCTATGTACCTAGAGGAATTGAAGCAGCACGTACATGTTAATAAAATTGACAACAACTGTTATAAATTTAACTTATATACGTTAATATAAATTAAAAACTTTAAAAACCTTAAACAAGTGAATTTCTAGTGAAAATTTTGGATTCGAACTTGTTTAAAATTTTACCATGTAACTGAAATTAAAATCAGTTCAAGTTATCAGTTATTAGTTAACTTAGCTTAACTGATAACTTAACTGTTTTAATTTTGCCTAACTTAAGGGGGTAGTGTCGCGAAAGCAGTCGATTTTGCGTGACTGTAAACCTTGTTCAGTGAAACGTTAGAAATAGTTCTTTCTAATATTTTGAAAATCTATCTAAAGGCAAATATTTCTGCCAAGTTTCAGCAAAATTGGTGCAGCATATAGGTCTATGGTACGCTCATACATTGGCAATTTTGCGCATAAAATCAGTCTATTACTGTCCAGACAGGACTTTTAAGTCAGAGGTAGTCACCAGCCATTACATGCAAAACTTCAGTTTTTGGCATTTTTGACCCCCGGAGGATTATTCGATTTTGCTAAATTTTTTGATATGTTTTAGAACTTATAAAAACGTCTTATATTCTGTTTTGACACTTACGGAAGTGGGGGTTTTGGGTATAATTTGGGGGCAAAATTTATTTTAGCGAAAATAGCATTTTTTAAAATAATGGCAAAATCGTTGCATTTTTGCACTCTACAGCAAAAATAACTTCAAATTTGAATTTTCAACTTATTTTACATCTAGGACAATCTTTTAATCATCCAATTGCTTATATAAATTTTTATAAAGAATTACAAAAGTTAACTCATTTTTCACTCGAAATGTCAATTTTTGAAATTTCGTATTTCCTGCCAGGATCAATTTCGGGAGCTAAAACTTTGCATGGCTTGATAAGTTATGTGATACAATGTTTGGACAAAATTTGAGCCAGATCGAAGAAAGTCAATTCTTTCAACTGCGAAAACCTTCCTCGATTTGCTGTGAGAAGTGTCTTACATAGCATTTTCAAAACATTTACTACATTTAGCATTTACTACAGATTATTAAAATTATGGCAAAATGAAGCATAAATCACAGGGTTTACTAAAAATCATATTTCAATGATTTTTCATTGAATTCAATGATTGATTGATTCAATCATATTTCAATTTCATCAAATCAATTAATTATATTTTAGTAAAATTTTGGTAAATATTTTAAGTATTATCGTTCTTCTACAGTGCTGGATAACGTCCGGGCTAATGTTTTGGCTTGTTTTTGATATGTGCAGGCTGTGTGTTACCTTTGTTGAAGCATTAACTACAATTGCTGCGCTCACAATCTAACCCACACAGAAAGGAGTTAATTCTTTTCTGTTCAATCTTTTAGCGACACTCAAGCCTCACAATGTAACCACTTCACTGACCACTTAGCAAATTATCTTGTTAAACGGTTACATTTAATTCATAATTAATAATTAAACAGCAAAAAAAGGAGCCAAATTTATTTATAGTTTGCTAGACATGAGTGATCATAAAATCATCAAACGAAATTAACAATACATAAGGCTATTTATTTCACAAAAGGAACCTTTTCAACAAAATTTTGCAAAAAAACTTTATATATATATATATATATATATATATATATATATATATATATATATATATATATATATATATACATATATATATACACATATACATATATTATCGATAGCTATCCTGACTTTACACATTTGGAAACAAATAAACTCATTTACTTATATTTTGGTATAACATTTTCAATCCTTTGAGTTTGTCAGTTCCAAAACTATGACCCTCTTGCATATTGTCTTATTCATTGGCACAGGCTTTGCTGGTAAGTTATTGGCAATTTTGATACTTATCTGTTCTATAGCTGTTTAATATGTCTTGTGTTTACCTAAATACACGTTGAATACAAGTGAAGGTGTATATATTCTATACGTTATTTGCCTATTTTGCTCATGGATCATTACGTAACATAAACTGATTGACATTCAAAACACCTGAGCAGTATACGTAAACTAGAACAACAGCACTTCGCGGACGTTAGTTTTGGCAAACATGCAGCCACCAAGGTGTTTAATATAATGCTTTTTCCAGGTTCAGTGATTTCACATAAACGAAATTCAGAGACCACTGATCTACAATTGTTGCTGAAAGATCATACCAAATTCACCATGTCAATGTATCACAAATCTTTGGATTTCCAACCAAATGATAATGTGGTATTCTTTCCAACGTCAATTTCCATTGCTCTTGGTATGCTGCAAGCGGGTAGTGGCTCACAAACTGAGGAGCAAATTCGGCAGAGCGTCTTTCCTTCGTTGACTCCTGAACACGTTAAAGATGCTTACTTGAAGCTGGTGCAGAAAGTGTCCAATAATAACTTCAGCTATACAATGGATACAGCCAATGCGGCCTTTGTTAATTTTTAAGAAACTCCTGATTCCCGAAGGGCCCTTTGAAAAACAAAATTTTCGAATGCCCGAACCATCAACATTTTTAAACAGATGTCGTAATCACTAACAGACTAACGGCTAGTAGGGGTAGCAATTCTGCGTTACCACAAACCGCATAAATACCCACGGTTTTTGCGTTAATACCCGCGGTATTTACCGCAAAACTTTGCGGTAAATACGGTGAAAAACGCCTGCGGTTACCTCAACCAAAGTTTCATAATCAACCGCAAATTTTTGCCTAAATGGAACTTTTTGGGCCTCTAAAGGCTGTTTGTGTGACTATCTAATTGTCACCTCGTCAGCCTTTGCCTTAAAGAGACAAGAACAAACCTTTGTTTAGCTGGAGTAATTACCGCGGTATTATTGCAAGTCGCAAAACGCTTACTGTTGCTGCAACGAAGTATCATATGTTCGTTAGCGCGTTATTGTCTCAAATTGAACATTCAACTTTTTGGGCCTTTAAAAGGCTATTTCTGCGGCAAATTGTCCTCTCTTCAGTTGTTTTTTTGAACGGACGAGAACAAAACTTTATCATCTACCGCGTTGGTGTAAAGGTTGCCGTCAATATTTATACAATGACATTAGTGTCTAGAGTCGGATCCTATACCAGACAGAAAAAGAATAACTCAGAGGGATAACCGCCTATCGCTGAATCTGCAGAGTAGCACTCTACTATTTGAGCTTCTGGGCCAATGCCGGTCTTAATGGGGTTTGGTTCTAATGATAATTGCTTTTGGTCTGTTGATCGAGCAATTTCAGCATGTGGGCCTTTGCCCAGCTCCAATGGACCAGTTTCTCATAACCCATGGTACTGCATTGCCCTTACAGTTATTAAAGATGGTCACCAAATTCTATTGCCACTGGAGAGACAAAATTTTGTTAAAAGTTAACGGCAGTTAAAAACAAGCATAATAATATGTTATCTATGACACAAAAACGAACTGCACTATCTAAAAATTAAAAAAACGAACAAAATATTTAAAATATTGATTTTTCTGCTACGTTAGTTGTACGCTAATTAGGCATTATTTTTTAACTAAAAATCCATTCAGACCCGCTATAAAGGCTTTAAAATTGCGCGGTAACCGCGGTAACAGGCAAATTGCGGTCACCGCACTTGCCGCGCGGTAACAGTCCCCTTACCACATACTGCGAAATTGCGGTTACCGCAGCGGTATCGCGGTAACCGCATTAGGGCACCACCACCCACAGTCCCCACCCCTAACGGCTAGTTTAGCAATACCCAAGTAGTGATAAAAAATGTCGTACAAATGAAGATCGTCAATGTTAAAGAATGTCTAGGTTGTGGTATTTTTCCTGCTGCGCCATAGCGCAGCAGACTTCTCTGCAATGACTTGCAGTTTTTTATATCTCATTGTTCAGTGTCCCACGTCGTCTGACAACGTAGAGTACGGTATCATACGAAAGCACCAATATTCCGAGTGAATTCCGTCATTATTATGTTTTTACGTCAGCAAAGAAGCAACTTATGACGTTATCAATATTTATAAATTCTTGTTGAGCACGTTTCTGGTGAGTATAGATTTATTTTTGGTTTCTGGTGTGTCGTTTTTGTAAAAAAACGGTTTCGAAAAATAACATTTGGGCATTTGGCCCTTTTTTCAGGAATCACCTAAAAGGTTCTGATTACATAGCAAGAGCCCCCACGCACGTACTTAGCGACTTGGTATAAAAGAGTAGTGCCGTAGTAGTGCAACAAACGAATGAAAGAATTTGCAAAATAGCGGCGAATTAGCAGTGACAAAGATTGGTAGTTATTATTATCACCAAGAGTACATCATCCCTCCGCCTGGCGGTTTTTCACATAGGGCCGAAAAGGCCCACGCCCCAATGGCCCCTACCCCCAGGCGCCCGCGGTCCCCACAGGGCCCCCACGGCCCCGAAGGGACCCGGCTCCCGACAGGGACCCGAGCGCACTCGATCGGCTGCCGGTGCCACCGGCGCTCCCAACCGGACACGCGCGACCCCACACGACCCCACAACCCAACCCATCTAACCCACTACCTATCCAACACCACACCCATCCCACCATCTCCGCCCACCATTACTCACCTCCCCTATAGCGCCACAGACCACGTACCTCTGTCCTCTCTCTATTTTTTTTTTTCCCTAATACTCCCAAAGACCCATAATACAAAAATAATATAATTAGAAATTAAAACAAAACATTTCATTATATAAAATATATACAAGAAATCATATTCCATTATATTTTTAAACTAATTATAAAAAAAAACAAATAACCACACTCGACTATTCCCATACACTATCTTATTATTATTTTATATTCTTCTTTCGTTTACTTCCGTTTACTTCTTTTGTACCACCTGCCCATTACCCTATTCACCTTCTGTCGTTCATTGTACCTACTTTCTGTCTTGCCAGCTCGTCGATCACTGTACCGATCCGTTTGGGACCTTTTCGACCTTATTACCGCTTCACGCTTATCACAAATAACGTTTGTGATTGTGACCGAACATACACAAGAACCATACCATATTGATCACTGTATGTATCGACGTACGAGTTATGTATGCTAATTACCTAAATAAAATAGCTGTTAAATCGCATTTTTTGGCATTAAAATCGCCATCGCAGCTATTTGGCTTAAAATGGCCAACATTGCCACTGACTATGAGTCTAGATACGTGGCTCTCCGAGGCAATTTGACAATAGCCGCAAAAGCCTTAAGTATAAATCGTAATTTGTCGCAGCTATCGCTGCGGCTATAGGCGCTCTATTGGACAAAAGTAAGTTGTCGCTGTCGCCAAAACTGCCAGTTCGTTTAACGGTATTCGTCAAGTGATACATAAATGTAGCCCAGCGATTGACCCCCGTTTTTGTTTTTTTGTGAACAATTTATCCATTTTTTTCTGCAATAACTGTTTTGACAGGACTTTCTCTTATCATAATATGCCATTTCCTGCTAAAGTTACAAGCAGTTTAGGCAGCTATGCCATGTGTCTTTGACAATTTTTTTACATTTTTAAAGTAACTAACAGCTAACTAAATTAATCTGTACACAGGTACTTATTAGTGATTTCTGTTACTATGCGTACAATACAAACAATTAAAAGCGACGCTGGAATGTCATGAGGGAAAAAACAGTTTTCAGTCAGCGAAGCAACCTTGCCCCCTATTCCTTTTTGGGGCCTACTTGTTTTCTTTATTTGTTACATTTTTACTACTTGTCTACTTTCGCAGACTTTCATAGATTACTTTTATAATTTTAAATGCAACCCTCAATTGTTTAGGTTGATCACAGGCTACGCTTTGTTAAAGTGTTAAAAGGTCTGGGAATGACGGATATGTTTTCATCATCAGCAGACTTTTCTAAAATTTCTGACACCAGTTTTGCTGTTTCGGATGCACAGCACAAGGCCTTTATTGAAGTAAGGGAAACATAATTTGTCAGTTAGAAGTATCACAATAACATTCCACTTTAGTTATTTTTACTTAAATCTTTAGACTTATTTGAACTAAAAACTTGACTGGTGATTTAACTAAGCTCTAAAACAAGCACCATTCAGTCACTTTTACGGATAATTTTGATAACCATGATTTCTAAAAGTTAATTTTTTTTATGAGAGTATTAGTTTAGCTAGTTTGTGGTTTCAGTATGAAGTATTTTGACGGCGAGCGTTTTTTCTACTTTTAGTATTGCATCCTGCTCAACTCCAGCTTTAAATTTTGGAGATAGTCAATAAGTTAAAATTTCAAACTCTCACTTTTAATCAAGGGACTATTACTTTGGCTAATTAAACGGACTAAACTTGAGTCAAAATTGAGAAATGACACGTCAATCTAAACGAACTAAGGTCACTATTATCACTACTAAATAATGGATAGGAATCAAACTGCCTGCTCTAAACACTGAACGGTGAAACCGTTTAGCTACGGTTCACTGTATCTAATCCGGGGGATTTGAAAAGACAGGTTTGAGCACACTTTTTAAATCGTATAGTGCTGTCGTGAAGACAACGAAGTCTAAGTCAAACTAAAAACAAAGGGCTGTTTAAATTATGATTACTTATGTATATCCTACACAAGTACTGAAAAAGTTCAGTTGATATGAATATATGGTGATGATTAGTCTAATTGTTCAAAAGATTCCAAATTTGATAAGTCAAAGTTTACTTTATTGTGCCTAAGAACCCAACCAAGTCTGGTGTGGACAATTAGCCGGTTTCTGTGGTTATTGGAAGGACTTCTTCCTAGTTTATCAGTCCTCAACCATACGTCTCGTTTTGGTCTGTTCAACTCTACACAGAAAGTCGCCCATCAAACCAAAAGTGCTGCATGGCTGATAGAAGGTCACAAAGTCTGCAAGCAGGACGTGGCAACTTCAAAAAACCCGCGAACAGATACCTCGATGACGCCGATTATTTTTTATCGGGAGAAGGTGGTCCAAACTTTGATGCGCTTTACTTTACCAAAGAGAAACTGTCAGAAATTTAAGTGAAACTAGAAAATCTTGATCAAGAATTGAATCAAAAATTTCAAAAAACGCTCCCCGTAGAAAAGATTGAAGAAGAGGTCACAAAGTTAATAGAGTACCACGTACGTATCGATAAATGCATCATAAACTTGTCTAATAAGCAAAGAAGAACTGAAAGACAGGAACTGCAAATGCTAAGTCAAACTAGCAACGGGGATAATACTAACAGCAGTGCTCAAGTTGGTTCCATGAATGAATTGTACCAAAAAGGGTCCGCAAAATTGCCTAAGCTTACCATATCAAAGTTTGATGGAAAGCCAGCAAAGTGGCGGGAATTTGGAACTCCAGCTATTCAACGAAATTAAAACATAAGTGATGTAAATAAGTTTAACTACCTACGTAGTTCACTCACAGGCAAAGACAAATGCAAATTATTCTGTAGCCATTGATACCGTACAAGAAAGGTTTGGCAATGAGCAAACAGTGGTGTTTGCACATTTTGATTGTTTGTTTCGCTTATTTGCTTCTTCCAAAGAAACGTCAAAGTTGAGAATGACTTAAAATAAATGCGAACGCCACATCAGAGGACGGGAAGCCATGAGAGTCACCGAAAAAAAGTTTGGAATAGTATTTACACCGCTAATCCTATTAAAACTTTCCTAAGAATTGAGCATTGATTTGAACTTAAAAAGTGAGCTACAAAAGTAGAAACTAAGTTGATTGAGTCAACTTTTGGAAAAAAAATTTGTAGCACGTAAGTTTGGAGGTAAAAAACTGTTCAGGCTTATTCCAGCTCAGTTTAAAATTTCCGGTCAAAGCCTAAGCTAAATTTTCTTGCCAGTCCAAAACCAATCTAAGAAAAACCGGTGTATATGTTTTGCTCTGAAAACCACTACTCGGATGAATGTAATAAGTTTTCAGACTTTGAAGCTGGACGAAAACAAGCAGAAGACGTTTCTGTTGCGCAAGGACGGGACACCACGCAAAAAATTGTCCCAGGCCACACATGCGTATATTGCCAAAAAAAGCATTACAAAAGCTTTTGTCCTGTTTAGTTTGGTGGTAATTTTACGGCAGCGACAGTACCGTCTGCTGCAAAAGATAACGAAGAGAATCAAGGTCCAGAAATTGATTCAGCCAAGGTTTTCCTGGACAACAAATGTACATGCAGACAGAACATGTTCAACTAGAATTTTTGAACGGGAAACAGCAAACCGAATCGAAATTGCAGCTAGATATCGGAAGTCAAAAGACTTATGTGACTAAAGATCTAGTGCAACAATTGTAGTTAAAGACTGAGGAACGCGAAGTTATTTGGGTAGGAACATTCGACGACGCCTCGGCTAAGAAGATGGCACTACCAGTGGTGAAGCAGATGGTAGAACTCAGTGATGGATGCACAAAGTCACAGCAAACTAGGTTCTTATTATCACGTGTCCGATTCTGCGTGTTTCGGTTCAAGCACCGTCACGTACTGAAGAGTTTAACGGCCAATTGCACCAACTCATTCTGGAGCTATTCCTATTCTCGAGTCATTCCATAATGGTTATTTTTGAGGTTTTATTCTCCAACTATTTCATTGCATCATTAAAAAATAGGTCTAGAATAACTATTCTCGAGAGTAGCTCGAGAATAATTTATTCTACCGATACCCAATGAAAGTTTAGCTGCATCGTTTTTATCCAATCGCAGCTTAGCCAACAACTAATAAATCTCGAGAATACGCCTAGGTAGAGCTCGCCTACAGATTTGCTATGAGAGCACATTGTTTCTTGTCCGCTCACCGAAACTATGTCGATTCGAGACCAGTCAGTAACTTGATTAAGGCCCGGTTCACACAGACTTACTTTTTACTTTTTCCTTTTTAGTTTATACTTTTTACTTTTGACTTTATACTTTTTACTTTTGCAAAAGTGTTCACACAGGCTTACTTTTTACTTAAGGAAGATCGCATTCAATTGGCTGGCTTTGGCGCACTTGTTTGTTAAAATGCAAATTTAACCAATAATAATGAAGCTCAATAGGCGGAGCTTCTCTCAGAGCATTCTGATTGGCTAGATTGCAAAAGTAAAAAATAAAAAGTAGAACGCGTTTCTACATTTACGTTTGGCCAAAAGTAAAAAGTAAAAAGTAAAACGTACGTTCTGTATGAACCGAAATTTTTACTTTTGGCCCAAAAGTAAAAAGTAAAAAGTAAAAAGTACGTCTGTGTGAACAGGGCCTAAGACGGAGAACGAACAGTGAGTTTTATAAACCTTTTTTGTTTTGCTATTTTTCACATTAAATATATAGCTCAGAAGCGTAAAAAGCAGAAATATGTTGATAACTTGTAACTTGTTTATTTTTTTAAAAATATTAGCCTATTTTCGAGATATTCCTGATAAAGAACTGGACTAACATTAACACAGCAGGAGAATAGCTGGAAATTAAGCTATTTTATAACTTTGGTTGGTGCAATGATAATTGCTATTCTCGAGCTATTCCTGAGTTATTCTCGAGCTATTCCTGAGCTATTCCCAAAGTTGCAGAATAACTAGTCTGGAGCTTACGAGTAAGTGTTGGTGCAGTAAAAACTTATTTTATACCTGAGCAATTCTCGAGCTATTTCTAATCTCGAGCGATTCTGTTTAGCTGCATTTCATTGTAAGACTAGCGGATTCCCTGCCAGAACAACCCGAAGTTGTCAAAATAATTGCCCAGTAGCATATTCTTGTCCGTGGTACTTTTAGTCAAGCTTCGTTTGTTGCTGTTGTTGTTGTTGAAGCGGTCCCACGCGCCACGGATCAGACAGAGACCCGCGCCAGCTCAACAACACCCCTCGGGTCACTGAAGAGTAGAGTGAGGTCGGGGGTCGGCTTCCCCAACAGTCTTGTCCGCGTCGTATCCAATGCAGGGCATGTCATCAGCTAGTGCTCCAGGGTCTGAGGGACCTCCCTGCTGCAGCGCGGGTAGATCGGGTCCGAACTCCGAACCAGGAATTATAACTGCCCGGTACGCGGCTAGTTTTCTGAAATGACCAGCCCAAAGCTGAGCAAGGAGGACCACGTTTTTTCTTGACATGTCATCAGCTTTCTTGTCGAGACTTGGCGCATAAACTGTCTGGTACGCAGGTTTAGCCGGTGGTGGGTCGTTCACGTTTCACGGCCGCCATAAAACACTTTCCCGTCACTTCTGCAGCCGCCTCATTCGCGGCCGCGTTTGCCAAGTCGTTTTCTGGGAGCCCCACGTGTCCCGGCACCCACTGTATGCAGACCTGGCATGTGATTGTTTCTAACAGGTTCGTAAATTCCGTTACGTCGCCGGTACAGAGGCAGGGTTGGGATATGGCCATGGTGGTGGCCTTACTGTCTGTGCAGATGACGACCTTACACCCCGGGACGTTGATGTTGTCAGCTGTTCACCGTAAGGCCAGTTATCGCCGCCACTTCCGTTACGAACGAGCACGTGAACTTCCTTCCTTTCTCGGTGAGGGTTGAGGGTGACCACGGTCACCGGTTCGGCCGGAAGGGGTGACCACCGTTGCGTTACCTCCGTTTCCGGTCCCGTTTTCCGCCGAGCCATCCGTGTTTATGGCAATGTTGTAGTCCTCGTACCGTGTAGTTAGAGTATTTATCGCATCACGGAGTACCAGTTCTACGGCGTCTGACTTTCTGTTGCGGCCAATTAGCTTCGGTTCACAGCCCCATAGCCTTAGGGAGTGGACCCAAGGTTTGGGTCTGGCTTCTAGTCTGGTCGACGAGCTGGTCTATGGCTAGAGACAGACTTCAGACCCCCGCTCGCGCAGCGAGCTGCGCCTTCTCGACCTGTGTGGGACCTGTTTCTCAATTAGCGCTTTGCGTGGGTTGGACTCGAGCAAGCATTTTGACTTATCGAAGTCTAGCGCGGTCAGCCTGTCTGAGTGCGTGGCATACGACACTACCCCTGACTTCAGTCTAGGAGCTTCCACCGGTGTGCTGGCGAGCTGGCCATTGATTATCCGAAGCGCGCGGTTCTGGGTTCTCTTGAGCCTCTCCAACGCAGTCCTGGCCAGCCAGGGTTGCCACGCCCCGTAGTCGGATACGCTACGGCACAATGAAACGTAGGTGGTTCTAGCGATTGCCTTATCTCAGTCTCAGCTGGCTGAGGTAACCGCCGCTAGGATCTTAGACCGGTCGTTCATTTTCGCACAGACGTTATCTACATGGGCGCTACGAGAGTGTGCGGTCATAGGTGAGACCAAGAAAGACCGGGTTGCGGCTAAATTTAATGGGCTTACCTTCGCCAAGATGATGGGTTCCCACTTGGCTTCGTGCGTGCTGGTGGAAAAGAAGCCAGACCCACACTTCGCTACGTTAAGTGGTGACTTCACGAGCCGGCTCCAGTTACAGATAGCGTTGATTCCTTGCTCGACCAAGTCGCTTGATTGCTCTTTGTTGCTGTCTGACGAAAAATCGCAATATCGTCCACATACATGCAAACGCTCAGTGCCGCCGGTATGGCATCCCGAATTCTGTTGATGCATAGACTGTAGAATAGTGGCGAGAGCACAGCGGCCTGGGGAAAACCTTGCTGTAGTTTGTGGGAGCAGCTGAGTGCCCCGTTCAGGCGGACCTTTGCTTGTCGGTTGCGTAGAAAGCCACGTCACCATGTTACGAACTTAGTTGGAACGCCGGTCTCGAGCATGTGGCCGATTAGCTCATCATTCCAAACTTTGTCATAAGCCTTCAAGTAGTTGAGTAGCGCCAGGACTGTCCGGTTCGGGGGTTTTGCCTAAAACCCATCACATATTTCCTGTGACAGGAGAATGACCTGGTCTTCGCAGCACCGCCGCCTCCGCAAGCCCGCTTGGTCATCGCATAGCCAGCCACGTGACTCCGCCAGGTTGTAGAGACTGTTACCCACCATTCGTTTTAAGGTTTTTGTGAACCAGGAGGTCAGACTGACAGGCCGTTGCGAGTCTAGCTTGCGGGTTGGTTTTCCACTTTTCTGGAGGGGTATCACAATCGCGTTTCTCCAAGCCAGGGGACAAAAGCCGGTGCTCCATGACTCACTATAGCAGTGCAGCAAGTTATCCAGGGCTATCGGGCCAAAATTCTTTATAAAGCGTGGGGCAATGTCATCTGGACCCGCTGCAGCCTTAGCCTTCATCTGGTTTGTGGTCGTGGTTAACTCTTCAGCCTTGAAATCCACACAGGAAGGCGTCGTCGTCGTCGGTCCCGTTATCGCCCAAGGGCATAAGATTTAGGCCATCCCGCGTTGGCCCTACACACTGTGCACAGCAGGTTATCGTTGTTGGCAGGTTCGCAGGTGACGCGACATATTTGTGGCTGATTGTGGCCACATAAATCGCAAATTTTTCTTTTCACGACATATTTCCGGGCATGAAGTTGGTCATGTAGCGGTGGGTTAGCAGAGGCGATGTCATTTGTGCCTCTACACTTCTTCCGATGGCGGGATATATACGATGGAGCGTAGATACCACCGCATTTTTTACATTGTCTTTTACCATCTTTCCTGTTTGGGCCGTTGCTGCGTTTGTGATGGTTCTTCATAGTTGCCTCTTGACGGAAAGTATCTCCACTTGTCGCAGGCAAATGTTTGCTAAAATTCGTTGTTCTATGCATCCTGTTCTGATGGATGGCTAGACCCCCGGCGCTTTTACAGCTTTTACCACATCCTGGGTAAGCGCATATCAGGGATTGAGTCACTACAGCATTTCTTGCGATGGGGAGAGCTGTTGTGACTTTATTGAACTTCAGTCGATCGCATTCCATCAGATGGGTTTTGCGTTGATTGATCAACGTTCGCCAAAGAGATATATTTCTGATCTTGAGCTCTAACCCGTTTTCGTCGATGCCGGCTTCTCTGAGAAGTTTTTTCCAGTATGTACTGTATGGTTTTTCTTTGCTCGTATTTTCAGTACTGTTTCGAGCGGTTTGGCAATGGCACGTTTGGTCTGGCGGTCATCTGGCATTCGCAGTACGTGCCCGATCCGATGCAGATGAGCCGTTTCGACCTTAGTTCGTATGGTAGTGATGTCAAGTTCATTTCTAATATCTTGCATGTTAGCATGTTTGGCTTCCATCTCCTTTAGTGGCTCTAATGTTCTTAAGCTGCGTAGGAGGAATGGTCGTACGGCGGCTTTGTATAGCATCGCACTCTCAACGCATGCAGCGATGACTTCCGCCTGAGTTTGCTTCGTCAGACGGCACTTGACAACACGCTTTTTTATTATCGCCCAGTTTGCCGCAGCTCTATTTATGCGTTCTCGTACGTTTTTTTTTCTCCAATTCATGTGCCAAGCATTCTTATGTCCTTTGCATCTTCTGTGCCAAATAGTAGCTCTTCTTCATTCGTCTTCTCCTTGAAACAGGCCATCTGGTATTTTGTGATCTGCAGTGCGGTATAGATTTCGTCATTCTGGCCTATAAGCGTGGTATCGTCAGCGAATAGGGAGCTCGTGAAAGCATGTTGCAGCGTTTCCGAATTAAAGACGGCTGTGCGCTGGGGTGGGAGCGTATGTCCAGGCAGCCAGGACCAAGGTACCCCCGCGGTGATTCTATCATCATGAGCCTTCTGCTGCCTCTTACGCTCGATGATGCGCAAGCATGCTTAATGAAAGATGCTGAATAATATGGTAGATGTCGGACAACCTTCTCTGAGACCTCGTTTTGGATCGCAGCTCGAGCTGTCATTCTCAAGCCCACGGACTCTGTATGATGTGTGTTCATGTAGGTCTTGCAGTTTGCAGATCATCTGGTGTGGCATACCGTACTTTTCCAGTAGTCTCCAAAGGATCGGCTTGCCAACCTTCGGGTACGTTTTCTTGAGGTCTAATAGGATCGCTATACAGCCGTTGGTGTTCTGTTGGTTCCCGGTTGTCTTCGCATATTTACTCACATCCTCGTGTATTCGTATAAAAATCTGAGTGCTATCAGCCGTCGAGCGGTTTTGTCGAAAACCGCACTGATTGTCGTTGAGCAGGAGCGTTTCCTCTGCCCATATGCGGAGCCTCGTGGCCAAAATGCGTGCTAGGATGCGGCTGGTCATAGGCAGTAAAACATATGCCCTTGTAGTTGTTTATTTCTTTCCTGTCTCCTTTTTTGAACAACGGTATGACGACACCTTCCTTCTCTGCGGGTTGCCAAGCCGGTGCAGGGTTGTCGAACATGAAGTTGTTGTTGAGCGCATACAGCTGTCTGTAGGTTTGCGTCAGCTATTTTGATGTAACGCAGTCGTAGCTCATCAGTCCCCGGTTACTTATCGGTCATTTTGTTCATTTCCCTCTTTATCTCTTCGTCGTCCGGTGTTATACACAGCAATAGGTATAATTCTTCAGCTGTATTCCGATCCTCCACAGGCCGCTCTGTTTCTGCGATGGTGTCTTCTAGTTGTTGCAGCGATATTTCGTGGCGGTCTTGGGTTATCGTAGCCAGATGTTCCTTGAAATCTTCTTCGCTGAACGTTGTACCGGTACGGAAATTATTGAAGAAACCCCTCGTCTGTAGTCTTCTGAGGATAGAGTACATCAAATCAATGTTACCGCTGTCAGCTGCCGTGCGACATTTGTTTGCGAGCGCGTACCACCATTCGTTTTCTTATTGTTTTAGTTTCGCAGTGCATTCTTTTCGTTTTTGGGTCAGATGTTGTTTCGCGGCTGCTTTAGCTTCTGCGTGAGCGTCCGCGTTTCTTGTTTCATTGCGGTGCCGCAGTGCTTGGACTATTTCGTCCTGCATTCGGTTCAGTTCGCCCTCATGCGTCGTAGTCCAAGGGTTCACTTGACGTCTAGTGTTTCCGCAGACTTGTAGAGCACTGTCCAACAGGATTTTTTTCGCCATATCCCAGGTAGGTTGCTGTTAGTTGTTGGATGCCGCTATCTATCGCTCGCTTGTTGTACTACAGAATGTTTGCTGTATGGTTTCATCTTGTAGCTTTTGCCAGATGATGTTCAAGCTTCGTTTTTTCGGGGTAGGCTTGGGCTTTACCCACTTGTGTTTCTTCATTTTCAGACTTTTGGTCGGTGGTCGGATAGCTAATAGTTAGGCACGCTGTATACAGTTTTCATCAGACGGTGTCTTTCATTTGCTTTGACAAGAAAACCGTCCAATTCGTACCAACAGTTTGACCGTGGGTGTCTCTATGTCCCTCTTTGCTTCTCGTAGAACGAGTTCACCCACGCAAGATCGTTCTCAGTGATCCAGTTTAGTATATCTTCGCCCTGTGTGTTTGTTTGTGGAAGCTCAAAACGTCCTACATGTCTTCCATCCACTCCATTCTGTCTTCCCATTTGTGCATTTATATCCCCACCAATGATGTTCGGGGTTTGGCTGTTCTGTAGTATACGTTCGAGGTTATACCGGATCCCGTCAGTTATTGATTCATACTCAGGACATCCAAAATCGGGGTAATAGATACTTATGACTGTTAGGCCAGGTAAGAAAACTGCTGTCAGCCGGTCGAGAGTGCATTTTTTCTTGCCATTGCAGCACCATAGTAGTAGCACCATCACACCAGTTTTCGTTGAGTGGATTAAATAACGTTCTTCTTTCTGATAGTGGTAGCATTTGATTCCGTCAGAGGTAACCGTAATCTCGCTGATCATTGTGATGTGCCAGTTATTATTCACAGCCTGTTTCACGATTTCACCAAAGCGTTTTTTCTTAAGTTCGCCCTCTGTACGTTCCATGTGGCTATACAAAGTTCCGTTTTTTCATCCACTGGCGTTGTTGTTCTCGCGTCGTTGTTTGCATTTTTTGTATTTATTAATTAGAATCATATATATACAACGCGGGTGGTCTTTTTTGGTCCTAAATTTTTTTCGATGGCATCTTTGAGCCTGTAAACAATCCATCTGCTCAGTGCCCGTTGTGAAAGTCCGCAGCCGGAAGGGCCGCTAGCCATCATTGTGTTTAATGAGATGCATTGATTGGCTGGATCATCGCCGCTCAATGTAGGTGCAGCATCTGGCGGTGGTCCAGGCCTTCGCCTCGATCCTCCGACCTCCGTTGCACCCTTGTGCTTGTCTTGCCAAGAGCCGAGAGGCTCCTGCCCGCTAGCCACCGTAGAAGGCCAAGCACCCGGCCAGCCACACAAGAAGGCCCCTCAGCCATGTCCGCCCTCGTCAGCAGCTATTTCACTTGCCTGCGCCTGTCCCAGTTTGGTCTACTCAGTTTGACCCTGTTGACTTGAGCGTAGTGCGTCGCAAACGCCTCAGCCTTTGCCAATCTGCCCATGATAGATTTTCCGTTAACAACTATGGTATCATTTGGGATGCCCTTCAGCGACTTCATCAATTTCCAGGCTCTATCGGGGTTTGAGACAATAGTGATCTCTTCGATGAACTCTCTCAACTTGTCCTGTTTGGTTTCGTTAACCAGTAATCTGACCTTCCGGCACTGGTTAATCCATTGTTCTCTGTAGCTGGTCAGGTCGCGAAGGTACCGGTTCCGTTCCTTGATGGCATGTCTGATGCTGTTGCTGTTGTTGTTATTGTTGCCGAGTCGTAGTCACTGTAACTCTTCCATAGAAATATACAGAA
Source organism: Trissonchulus sp. WLG1_4 (assembly GCA_030248245.1). Taxonomy (NCBI): domain Eukaryota; kingdom Metazoa; phylum Nematoda; class Enoplea; order Enoplida; family Ironidae; genus Trissonchulus; species Trissonchulus sp. WLG1_4. Next base: position 18,893 of record JASANF010009054.1, read on the forward strand.
TGATTTTTGGCTTCGGTGTGCTTCTAGATTTAGTTTTCGATATTTCACTATTATTCTGAAACCTTCAGTGTACCACATGATAATTGGGCCAGGTGTAAACTACATACACAACATTAAACAGTCAGGAACAGAGCAAAAAATAAATAAAATTTAAATACAAACTCTTACTCAAAAGTGTCAGCTAGCCTCATTTTTACCTGATGTTTAGTATCATTTAGAGTATACTAACAAACACTATTCTGGAGTTGCAGGATGTTAAGTTTGAGTGTTACTGTCTTTTGGGTATTTTAGGTTAACGAAGAAGGTACTGAAGCAGCTGCTGCCACAAGTTTTGGTGCGATGCGTATAACTGGAGTTAACACAAACTACTTTCATCGCTGACAGTGGTTTCTTCTACGTAATATATCATAAGAAGCTCAGTCATGTCTTGTTTGCCGGTCGATATGTTAAGCCTTAATTAACAACAAAAAAACCTGTTTAAATTATGAGTCTGCATTAATATTACATTATTCATTCATGCATTAAAAACAATGGGGACCGGCATCGAGTATGTGTTAAACTACCAACCGCGGAGCTCTTGGAATTTAGGCTCAAAGGCGAAGCGGAACCGTGCACCCGAACCCAATCTGAAAATGACTTCACGGTTGAAGACCGTAACAAATGCCTATAACTCAAATTCCAGCCCACGATCAGGTAAGGGGCGCACGGTTGAATCTCCATAAATAGCTGAAAGCCCTCCAAACACTAAGGTTTACCAACGGATAGAATTATATCAAATCAACTGAAATTTCAATATTTTAGTGGAAGCCAAACCAAGTTATTTTAATGACAGAAGAAAACGAGTAAAAACCTAACTTAAATCAATGCCAAGTTCCTGAGAAACTTATACTAGGCTCCGGTGCACGATGTTCAAACTATGTAAACCCCATTTCAAAACCGCCGGCACCACCCACATTTTGTATTGCAGAATTCTGGTAGATGTCGCGTGTCATCACGAGCACGTATTTTAC
>JASANF010009055.1:0-13017 GCA_030248245.1 Trissonchulus sp. WLG1_4
GACACTTTTGCAACTTTGAAAGATTGTCAATTAAATCACACATTGTCCAACTGGCAACGTTTTGGTCTTTCAAAATTGCTAGTTCTGTAATTTTCAGATACAGCCATCGTGGCAGTTTGTGCAATAATAGAGGAACATATGCCGTAATAGCAGCCTCTTGGACTCCCAGTCTCAGTAGTGTGGCTGAAATCGCTCTGGATTCATCTGTAAAAGCTTCCAAATTGCTCCCATTGTCTGCAACTGTCGGCAAACTAGCTAGACTTTCCCAATTAGCGGAAAGTAGTAGATTCTTGTCTCCGTAGCTCTTTGTCAAAATAGACACGGCTTCTTCGTACTGGTTGCCCTGGACACCCAACCCTTTAATTTATCGTAGGCTGGTCCAGTCACAACCTGGCATAAGTAATCCATTTTTTGTTTATTACTGAGATTATTTCGTGAATGCACGTTCAAATCAAATGATTCCCAAAAGTTTGGCCACCTAGGGGGATTGCCAGCAAACGTCGCCAGGCTAACTTTTGGCAGCTTTGCTAAGTTAGCAAAATTATTGTTATTTGTATTGTCAGAATGTGACACATTCGGTGTCGCTGACGGAGCAACTGGTGGACGTAAAGCCTCTAAAATCATGCGTAGTTCCTCCCTTCTTTCAGCGCGGGATTCTTCCCGCTCGCGTTGGCGATCGAGGCGCTCTAGACGTCGTTCTTCACGGTCAAGTTGCTGCTGATGCAGCAATAGCTTCAAGGTTTCACCCAGCATCGACGACTCTCCCGACGTGGCGGACTGGGTAGAGGACAACAGAATGTTCTGGGTGACAGTGGTTTTGGGATCTTTTTCACCAGGGCCAGACGGAGTATCACATCCAGCAGCCTCCGCTGTAGGCCCGGGTCAAAAATTTTGCGAATTAACTGTAATGTTACTGGTTTCAGGCGAAGCAAGTCCGGACGTCGACATGTCACAGTTCATGCGTAACAAATCAGACTTTTTAAGGACTTTTGATTTCGGAATAATGTTTACAATAATGTAGTATATATCAAAACAAAGGCACTTTGACCACGTTCCTGCCGAAAACTTGGCCAAATTCACCAGAAACGTATAATTTTTGACCAAATTGAAACTGGGCCTCAATTTAGGCTTAGGGCTTAGACTTAGTATGGGGCTTGGGCTTAAGCTCAGGCTTAGGTAGAAGGTACTTCAAAATCGAAATTTTTAGGAAAAATCCTGTTAGCTTAGCCTAGAGAATCCTGCCAGCTAAAGCCTAGACGATGCCTTAAGGGGGTAGTGTCGCGAAAGCAGTCGAATTTGCGCGACTATAAAACTTTTTCAATGAAAAATATTTCATTGTTCTTTATAAATTCTAAAAATATATTTCATGGCAAATATTTTTGCCAAGTTTCAGCAAAATTGATGCTACATACAGTTAGCAATGAAGTCGCGAAGTCGGAAAAATGACGTTTTGAAAACCTATTCACATTCGATAGTTTCGTCCCAATTAAAAAACTTATTGCTTAAATTCTTTATACAAAGTAAAAGCACATATGCTCTAGTTTATGCACACAAAATTTAGAGTAAATTGCTTGCGTAGTTGTAGAGTAATGCCTGTTTGAACTGTGAAACTGTGCGTAACCTGTAAAGTACTCACAGCAATAATGATAAATTGTAAAACATTTAGACACTTATTTTGAAATCAAAAGAAAAACGAACCTTCATTTTTCATTTTTCTCATTTGTGGCAAAAAATTTGTGCGTCAAAACATTATATACATGTACTTCACAAGCTGGCCAATCTGATATCCGGCTTGATTTTTTGAACTTTTATGTCTCTGTTGTGTGATGTCTGGCTCACAAATGGTGATTGGTTAAAAATATTGGTAGATATTGGTAGTCCAGTGTCTGGCAGTATTAATTTGACACCATATGGCATTTCACTAGTTTCTCAGTGAACGTACAATTTTAAAGCAAAAAGTTCTCATTTTGCAGCCTATGAGCAAAGCTGCTTTGGCGACACTACCACCTTAAAACATCATAACGCACTCAAAACTGGTGCAACTGAAGAAAGAAGAATAGGGAGAAAAATTCCAGCTGAAATTTTTTTCAGAAACACGTGCTTTTTCCGTCCTAAACGTGTTTACATAGAATCGGAATGATGTTAATAATTTTTAGAATAAAAACAAAGGCACTATGACCCCGTTTCTTCAGAAAAATTAGCCAAATTCACCAGAATCGTCCAATTTTTGACCTAATTCAAACTTGCCCTCAATTTAGGCTTGGACTTAGGCTTAGAGCTCAGGCTTAGTATGGGGCTTAGCCTTAGGCTTAGTATCAGGCTTAGGCTTAAACTCAGGCTTCAGAACCAAAAAATCAAAATTTTTAGAAAAAATCCTGCCAGCTTAGCCTAGAGAATCCTGCCAGCTAAGCCTAGACGATGCCTTAAAACATCATAACGCACTCAAAACTGGTGCAACTGAAGAAAGAAGAATAGGGAGAAAAATTCCAGCTGGACTTTTCGTTGCCAAAAAACATCATTTTATAAATTTTTTGGTGCGCTGAGTTCATTTTTAGCACTTTTGAAACGAGAAAACGTTCATTTTTAGTTTTTCCAAAAAATTCAAAATTTGTCAAAAATTATCATTTTTTGTTATAGTGGTGCGGGAAAAAACCCCATTTTCAACTTTTCGGGTCGTCCTGTGCTCCACATAAATCGGATTCATTAATGCTCGCGGCTGTTATAACGGCCATCTTTCGTTTTTGTGAAAAAATTATGACAAGTCAAAAATTTGGAAAATTTTGTCACTTTGAAATTTTTTAACATGCAAAATTTTGATATTTCATAAAAAATGCGACAGGCTTCAGAACTGCACAAAAATTGGTGTGGTAAGTCAGTTTGGGATGCGCTTTCCACGCGGTCAATCTTTGGCGGGGGGGGATTATTTTCGGCCCTAAAACGCTTCCTAACCCATCTTTTAATAAAAATATAGAACCCCCATCGTCAGCCAAGCCCCCAATCTGATCTCTAGCCCCCAAAATAGATGTCGCCCCTTTTAATAAAAATCTAGAGTGAAATTATTGGTGTTAAAACCCTTAGTGGTGGAATAAGTCGAAAAAACGGCATTTTTTGCCTAATGATCCGAATTCCCCCTGTAACCTCCAAACCTAGGATGTGTCAAAATTGAACGCTCTTTCGAATAGGCTAGGTTAGAAGTTTGTAGGATGTAAGCTCTAGCTGGATGTCAAATTTGTCCAAAAATTAAACTTTACATGAAAATTTTTACGCAAGATTGGATTTAGGCAAAAATACTGCATGAAATGAAAACCTGCTGCCACCATTAAAAGAGCAAGTTCTAAGCTACAAAATACTGAAAAATTCAAATTAAATTTATAAATCGGCTCAGGCTTTGAAAAGTTACAAAACTTTTTCTGAACTTATATACTTGGACCAGGCTGATTAAAGCGTTACAACGCAATTAAGGTTCAGTACAAAATTCGGGCTATAGCTGCAAAATTTTTTAAATTAAGAAGCTAGTCGAGGTTTTTTAGTGCGGTGAACTTATTTTTGATGCTTTTCAGCAGGTTTTTCCTTCAAATTAGGCCTCAGGATTAGGCTTAGTGCTTAGGCTTAGCGCTTAGACTCCGAGCTCAGGCTTAGGAAATAGGCTTAGTGCTTAGGCTGAGGCATAGTGCTCACGCGTAGACTCAGTTGTGGTGTGGGTACGCAAAAGATTAGTCTTAGTTCCCTGCATCAAATAAAGGGACATTTGTTACTGTTGAATATTAAATTAAGCTGAACTTTAAAACCGAAATTGCCCGTCAGCGTGCGCTTGGCTCTGAGCATCAGGGAAGATTTCAACTAGGATTTGAGGCAATAGAATTTATTATAACGCCATATTTATGCCTTAAAGGTGTGATATTTTTTGTGGGAAAAAAATTGTTAGTAGCCATCTTTTGCGCAAAAAATATAAAATTTTGAATTTTAAGTTCATTTTAAGTAAGTTTAGTTTGCTTATTTATAATTAAAAAATCAACATTTTTTGGCCAGAATAAGCAAGATCTGTAAATGTAGCAAATAAAGCTTAATAAAATATATTATTGTGTTAATATATGCTCATAAAATTTCTGACTGATATAATGAGCGAGATGGTCTTTTTTTGCGAGAATTAGCCCCAATATGACGAAAAATTAAGATTTTCGACAAAATTTGAATTTTTTGGAAAAGCTGAAAATCAACATTTTTCGCTGGGAAACTGCTAAAAATAAACTCAGCGCATGCGAAAACCTATAAAAACGTGTTTTTACGCTGAAAAAGTATGGGTTTGAATTCAACCCCCCCCCCCCCGCCGAAGATGCACCCTCAAAATGGGCCTATGTCTGAAGGTTCGGCCAGAGAAAGACTAGGGTTTTTTCCCCGCAAAACAGTGGCGTACCCAGGCGGGGGGTCAAGGTTCGGCAGGGGGGGAAAAATTATTTTTGGCCGTCAATCGCTTCCTACCCCATCTTTTAATAAAAATATGAAACCCCCATCGTCAGCCATGCCCCCAATCTGATCTCTAGCTCCCAAAATAGCTGTCGCCCCTTTTAATAAAATCTGAAGTGAAATTATTGGCGTTAAAACCCTTAGGGGTCGAATAAGTCGGAAAAACGGCATTTTTCGACTAATGATCCGGAGTCCCCCTATATCCCCCAAACCTAGGGGGGGTCAAAATTGAACGCTCTTTCGAATAGGCTAGGTTAGAAGTTTGTAGGATGTAAGCTTTAGCTGGAAATCAAACTTTGTCCAAAAATTAAACTTTACATGAAATTTTTTGCGCAAAATTGGATTTAGTTAAAAATACTGAATCAAATGAAAACCTGCTGTTACTATTGAAAGAGCAACTTCTAAGCTACTAAATGCTGAAAAAATTGTGCAAATCGGTTCAGGCTTTGAAAAGTTACAAAACTTTTTCTGAAGCTACCAGGATCAGGCTGATTGAAGCGTTACAGCGCAAGTAAGGTTTAGTACAAATTCCGGGCTATAACCACAAAGTTTTTCAAAATATGAAGCTAGTTGGGGTTTTTTAGTGCGGTAAAGTTATTCCTGATGCTTCTTAGCAGGTTTTTTCTTGAATTTAGGCCTCAGGCTTAGGCTTAGTGCTTAGGCTGAGGCTCAGTGCTTAGGCTCAGGCTTAGTATTTGGGTTAGGAAAGGCTTAGTCTTAGTTGCTTGCATCAAATAAAAGGATATTTGCTACTGTGGAATCATAAATAAAGCTGCGCTTTTGAACCGAAATTGGCTGTCAGCGCCAGCGTGATGCTGAGCAGCAGTGACGTTTTGAATTCGTATTTTATGGTATTCTTCATTATTAAAAATTGCTCCTTTTAGCTAAATTTTGTGTCGGAAAATGTAGTCAATTTATTGTCTATGCAAAAAGAACCAATAACAATTGGTATGTGAGCTCAGTTTAGATTTTCAGCTTTTTCTAAAAATTCAAATTTTGTCGAAAATCCTTTTTTTTTGTCATATTGGGGCTAATTTTCGCAAAATAAAACCAGCTCGCTCATTATATTAGTCTGAAATTTTATGAGCATATATTAACACATAATAATCTATTTTATTCAGCTTTATTTGCTACATATCTTGCTCATTCTGGCCAAAAAATGTTAATTTTTTAATTATAAAATTGGCGAAATGCACTTACTTTAAATGAGCTTAAAATTCAAAATTTTATAATTTTTTGCGCAGCAGATGGCTATCAAACATTTTTCCCCACAAAAAATATCACATTTAAGGCACAAATACGGCGTTACAATAAATTCTAATGCTAATATATAAATCCTAGTTCAAAACTTCCCTAATGCTCAGAGCCAAGCCACAGGAAAATTATTTCTAGAAAAAAACTAGAAAAAAACCAGAAAAAAACTAGAAAAAATTATCTAGTTTTTTTTCTGGTTTTTTTCTAGTTTTTTTCTAATTCTTCCTGACGAATATCTGGTTTTTTTCTGGTTTTTTTCTAATTTTTTCTAACTTTTTTCTGACTTTTTTCTGGTTTTTTTCTAACTGCCAGTCTCACGATCTAGTTTTTTTCTACGTTTTTTCTGGCTTTTTTCTAGTTTTTTTCTGGTTTTTTTCTGATTTTTCACCAACCCTTTCTTGGACATTCTCAATTTTTTCACAGTGTTCCCTGCTGATTTTCTTTATTGTTCAGCCACGTTAATGCTCTTTATATACGTTTTCTGAAACTGAATTCTAGTTGTTTTTTGAGAATGTCTAGTTGTTTTATGCACTGTTTCTAGTATGTATATGCTAGGTTTTTAATTTTTTTCCAGTTTTTTCTGTTTTTTTCTAGTTATTTTCTAACTTTTTTCTGGTTTTTTTCTAGTTATTTTCTAACTTTTTTCTGGTTTTTTTCTAGTCATTTTCTAGTTATTTTCTAACTTTTTTCTGGCTTTTATCTAGTTATTTTCTGTTTTTTTTCGAGTTATTTTCTAACTTTTTTCTGGTTTTTTTCTAGTTATTTTCTAACTTTTTTCTGATATTTTTCTAGTTATTTTCTAACTTTTTTCTGGTTTTTTTCTAGTTATTTTCTAACTTTTTTCTGGTTTTTTTCTAGTTATTTTCTAACTTTTTTCTGGTATTTTTCTAGTTATTTTCTAACTTTTTTCTGGTTTTTTTCTAGTTATTTTCTAACTTTCTTCTGATATTTTTCTAGTTATGTTCTAACTTTTTTCTGGTTTTTTTCTAGTTATTTTCTAACTTTTTTCTGGTTTTTTTCTAGTTATTTTCTAACTTTTTTCTGGTATTTTTCTAGTTATTTTCTAACTTTTTTCTGATATTTTTCTAGTTATTTTCTAACTTTTTTCTGGTTTTTTCTAGTTATTCAACTTTTTTCTGGATTTTTTCTAGTTGAATGGTCTTACTGTATATAGTCAAAGGGAATAAAAATTACAAACTCAGCAGCATAAATACACGTATATATATGTATATATATGTATATATATATATATATATATATATATATATATATATATATATATATATATATATATATATATATATATATATATATATATATATATATATATATATATATATATATATATATATATATAATATATATATATATATATATATATACAAATAGTAAAATTTTGTGGTATATATACATAAATACAAGACGATTGAATGACTTCAGCCCAAATATGCATTTTCTTAGTATATATATTAGGGTTAGACCGAGCCGGGAATTTCGTGGCCGAGCCGAGCCGAGCCGGCTGGCTATGATTAATTTTGGGTTTTATCAAAATTTAGTCGTGCGCTCCGGGAATCAATGTTTTAGGGCACAAGTTTTTTTTAAGTGACAAATTTTGACTTATGTCAAGAAGCAAGGAAGGATTGGAGCTTTTATTTGATACTCATGCAGTTGGAGGGGATGGGGGAAGCTTCTTCCTAAATTCAGAGACAGCCGAGGGATTCGGGTCGCCAGTGGTGAAAACGCGAAGATAATTAAGCCACAGATAAGGCAGGGGTCTAGGGGCGGCAGCCCCCAGGAAAAAATGGAGATTTTTGAAATTTTTTGGCAGAATTTAGTCAACTGGAGACGTATCAGAAATATTTTCCGACAAGCAAAGTAAAACAAAAGATGGAAACATCATAGACAGTATATTACACAAGTAAGTTCCGCAGAATGTACCCTTGCAGACATGGACTGGCTTAACGAATAGTAAGCCACAAAGTTGCAGGGGTCTGGGGGCGGCAGCCCCCAGAAGAAAATTAGAATTTGTTGAATTTCAGGCCAAATTTGGTCAATTGTAGACCTATCAGAAATTTTTTTCGACCGCTCGATAAAAACCAAAGGGGGGACCGTTGTACACAATTTTTTCAGGTTCGACCAAATAAAGATGACCCCCGTGACCCCCCCCCCGCCGACTACGCGCTTGGCAGCGCAAAACCTACCACGGGAGGGGGGTACCCTAAATGTTTGCTACTTTTGGTGGCAAACTGCAAATTGCGCGAAAATTCAATAAAAATTCATCAATTTTCATATCGATAGCTATATACACAATGACGTCGACAAAAGGATTTAACTTGAAAGTACAGGAAAACCAGTATATATAAATCTGAATTTTAGTAGAATTAGACAGTAACATTTTTTCAGATAAAATTTAGAGTCTCTGACTTCTGGGTGAAATTATCTGACTGAACTTTGTCTGAATTATTCTGAAAATTATCTTAAATTCCTCTGAAAGTCTCTAAAATGCTAGAAATTGTTTATGTAACATCTGAAAAATATGTAACTGAAAAAAAATTACAGAAAATTCAGATTCCTGTGGAGGGCCAGATTTATTTTGACGTCGATTTTCGCCACGAAGCCGGTTATTACTAACAATATTACTATATGTATTTAGTATTTATACGTTAACTTTTTTCACTTTTACTATCTTTTACTATATATATCTGAAGAACCATGAAATATTGCTTATCTTACCACCGCTTTTTCAGCTGTTGATTAACTGTTGACTGTGCAACGGGCGCCAGAGTGAAAAGTTGAAAAATTTACTAAGCTTTTCGATATTGCAATGCGGACAGCAAATTTATTAAAAATGTCGTTTTTGCAATGATATAAACGTAACACAAAACAGTATATTAAGCAAACAAATTGCGTCTAATACACACATATTCTTACACGAAGTAATTCCAATCAAAAAAATTTGGGTAGGGCGGCCGCCCTCCCCCCGGGATGTACCGGTATGAGACAGCGGTTTTTTAACGGAAATACACAAAAATCGTAACAGAACAGCTCTTGCTTTTTGGATTCTGGGAAGAGTTTTTAAACTTTCGAAAGTTATATATATAGTTGTTGAAAATTCACGACTGTCTCAGCTCTCGGCCCGGCTCGGCAAAATTGCCGAGCCAAAGGCAATTTGCAGAGCCGAGCCGAGCCGGCCGGCTCGGCATCCGAGCCGAGCCGAGCCAGCGGTCTATCCCTAATATATATATGTATAGTTAAATGCATTAACAATACATTTTTTTGCGCGTATTACGTTATAAACGGTGGACAAACACCGTCCGCGTCTACCATTCTTGTATTTAAGTGGTACACAGCAGCTAAAGCCTGAATATTTCAAAAAATGCCAAATTTTGTTGAAACATCACCAAAACAGGTTTCGTAAGCCGTGTCGGGGTGTAAGCAAAAATTGTCGTCAAACAAATTAGGGATTTTTCCCGTAATATGGTTTTTTCCCCGCAATATGGTTTTTCCCCGCACAAACTTTGGACAGTCACAGGTAAACCACAACGTTTTTCACTGTTCTTGAGCTATAGAAGTCTAGAGGAAAGGTAACTTGTTTGAAAAATGCAAACGGCGTTGGCCAAAACGTTTTTTGTGAAAAGTTATGACAAGTCAAATATGTGGAATATTTTGTCACTTTGCAATTTTTCACATGCAAAATTTTGATATTTGATCAAGAATGCTACAAGACTCAGAACTGCACTAAAATTGGTGAGGTAAGTAAGTTTCAGATGCGCTCTCGACCTGACCTACATACTCAAAAAGGGCCTATGTTTAAAGATTCGACCAGGAAGCACTAGGGTTTTTCCCAGCAAAAGCACAGGAAAACCAGGAAATCTTAATTTTCTGTAAAATTTTATCTGTTACGGATTTTTCAGATGTTTTTTACCCTTTCCATTCAGAGACATTTTACAGACTTTCAGAGGAATTTCAGACAAATTTCAGATAAATTCAGAGGAAATTCAGAGAATTTCACCCAGAATATATAAATTTTATCTGAAATTCGTGTAAAAGTATCTGAAAGTAATCTGAAAAACCAGTAACATTTTTTTCAAATAAAATTATGGGTGAAATTCTCCGAATTTTCCCTGAAACTCTGTAAAATGTCTCTGAATGGAAAGGGTAAAAAACATCTGAAAAATCCGCATATAACCGAAAAAATTTCACAGAAAATTCAGATTCCTGGTTTTCCTGTGAAGGCGTAGGGGTTTATATATAATGATATATATATATATATATATATATATATATATATATATATATATATATATATATATATATATATATATATATATATATATATATATAGGGTTGCGAAGTGTAAAAAAGTAAAAAAGTAAAAACGTTTTTTACACTTTTTTACAGTAGCAAAATTTCGGACTTTTTTACAACTTTTTTACACTTTTTTACACCTACTTTTTTACACTTTTTAACACTTTTTTACACCTACTTTTTTACACTTTTTAACACTTTTTTACACCTACTTTTCGCACTTTTTTACAAATATTTTACTAATTTTGCCAATTTTCAGAATAAAATTGGCCGAAAAAAAATTTCAAGTCTCGCATTTACCAAAATTTACTGAAATTCAAAGTCACCAAAATTTTTCACACAAAAATACTCATACAAAATTGTTTCCTGAAACTTATTATGTTGGCTACAACACATTTTAGCGTAATTTGTTATTTTTAACGAAGCAAACCCAACGGGTATATACGGCCTACTCCCATTCGTGAAAGTTGAGTTATTGGTGCAATGGTACACCTTTAAAAAATTTCCAGCGTATTACAGTCTAGTGTGCGGGTAAATAAATCTGTAGAACCGGTATCCACGTGGTGTTTGAATTGCATTAATCAAAATTTTGACATTTTTGACGGGTCGTGCGGCGTGCTTCCCGACGGCCGTGTGGCGTGTAACGAAACCGACAGAAAACCAGCATTTGAAAACCAACCAACAATGGAACTTGTGTGGAATGAAACCAACATTTGGGTCAGATTTTGTGGCTACAGCTGACGGTTTTTTCCGCAAGTAGATTTTGTCCTGCACAGTGCAAAAACTTATTTCACAACAGTCCTTCACACGTCTATAGATACTGTTTTGACACTGTCTTCTATAGACACGCTTCTGTCTAGCGTTAAAAGATAGCTAATGGCTCAATTTAGGGGCAAAATAAAGACGTGCGTTTTCCCCAGATGGGACTCCTCCTTCTTTCTGATTTTACATAACAGAAACAGCTTATCTACGATACATAAGCAAGCGACAGATAATTGAAACATGTTAACGGTTCGGCGGTCACAAATTTCAAAATGGTCTCAAACAGTTTAGAAAACGTGTAAATATCATTCTAGGCTATAAAATACTTTTTTACACTTTTTTACAGTTTTTTACACTTTTTAACACTTTTTTACACTTTTTTACAGTGTAAAAAAGTAGGTGTAAAAAAGTCCGGACTTTTTTACATGTAAATTAGCAACCCTATATATATATATACATATATATATATATATATATATATATAAATATATATAATATATATATATATATATATATATTATTTAGGGTTTGTCTAATTTTGACATGCAATGTAAAAAAGTTTCATACTTTTTTTACTGGAAGTTATTTTATTTACAGTGTAATAAGAGTTGTTTTTGCTGTCGTTACAGATTGACTGCCGCTACTAATCACAAGGGTAACATTTTGCAAGTATTGTGAAAAAAATTTAGAGTAAATATATCTGGTACACGTTATGCAAATTTTTATTTTATGAAATATTTGAAATTTTTATATGTTTAATTTGAAATTGCTTAACATGGAGGAATTATGAGGTATTAAACGTCATAGCATAAAATTATTTTTGTTTCAGATGTTTGAGAACCCGACAAAAAGCAAAATTCAGAATATTTGAAAATAAAAAAAACTATCAAGTACACCAGTGGAAAATTTTAATGATATTGAGAAAGATATGGAAATTTGAAAGAGTAGGAAAAATTAAAATTTGTATTCGATTGTAAATAAAAAAGTCAGGATTTTTTTACATGTAAATTTTATGCAAAATAGGTATAGGTATATATATATTTATATCATGTATATCTAGGGTTGCTAATTTACATGTAAAAAAGTCGGACTTTTTTACACCTACTTTTTTACACTGTAAAAAAGTGTAAAAAAGTGTTAAAAAGTGTAAAAAACTGTAAAAAAGTGTAAAAAAGTATTTTATAGCCTAGAATGATATTTACACGTTTTCTAAACTGTTTGAGACCATTTTGAAATTTGTGACCGCCGAACCGTTAACATGTTTCAATTATCTGTCGCTTGCTCATGTATCGTAGATAAGCTGTTTCTGTTATGTAAAATCAGAAAGAAGGAGGAGTCCCATCTGGGGAAAACGCACGTCTTATTTTGCCCCTAAATTGAGCCATTAGCCATCTTTTAACGCTAGACAGAAGCGTGTCTATAGAAGACAGTGTCAAAACAGTATCTATAGACGTGTGAAGGACTGTTGTGAAATAAGTTTTTGCACTGTGCAGGACAAAATCCTACTTGCGGAAAAAACCGTCAGCTGTAGCCACAAAATCTGACCCAAATGTTGGTTTCATTCCACACAAGTTCCATTGTTGGTTGGTTTTCAAATGCTGGTTTTCTGTCGGTTTCGTTACACGCCACACGGCCGTCGGGAAGCACGCCGCACGACCCGTCAAAAATGTCAAAATTTTGATTAATGCAATTCAAACACCACGTGGATACCGGTTCTACAGATTTATTTACCCGCACACTAGACTGTAATCGCTGGAAATTTTTTAAAGGTGTACCATTGCACCAATAACTCAACTTTCACGAATGGAGTAGGCCGTATACCCGTTGGGTTTGCTTCGTTAAAAATAACAAATTACGCTAAAATGTGTTGTAGCCAACATAATAAGTTTCAGGAAACAATTTTGTATGAGTATTTTTGTGTGAAAAATTTTGGTGACTTTGAATTTCAGTAAATTTTGGTAAATGCGAGACTTGAAATTTTTTTTCGGCCAATTTTTTTCATAAAATTTGCTAAATTAGTAAAATATTTGTAAAACAGTGTGAAAAGTAGGTGTAAAAAAGTGGCAAAAAGTGTAAAAAAGTAGGTGCAAAAAAGTGTTAAGAAGTAGGTGTAAAAAAGTAGGTGTAAAAAAGTGTAAAAAAGTTGTAAAAAAGTCCGAAATTTTGCTACTGTAAAAAAGTGTAAAAAACGTTTTTTACTTTTTTACTTTTTTACACTTCGCAACCCTA
>JASANF010009057.1:0-13740 GCA_030248245.1 Trissonchulus sp. WLG1_4
ATATTAGTCACCCAAGGCTATGTATACCTCAGAGTAGAGTTCGCAACGGTCAAAGTTTTTCAACCCGACCCGACCCGACCTAGATTCCAACCCGACCCGACCCGACTTCTCGTCAAGCTGCTATACAAACTCTGAAATAAAAATTTTTATTGTCAATTTTCTGTTGTAAATTTTTCGTAATATGTAGCTGATAGGCTCCTCTCCAGTCTTGTAGTCCCTTTACCACGATTCCATTAGCGTAAAATTGTGAAAATGGCAAAATTAAACGTAAAAATCAAGAATTTATACCCAAAAATTTTGACCGGAACTCAAACGCTCAATTCGCGGGTCGGGAAATTTAAATTAGACCCGACCCGAGCAGACCCAACCCGACCCGACACGGCCCGATTTCGAACTCTACCTCAGAGAACAATGAAGCTTGAATGTTAACTTTTGGTTCAGTGTGTTTGCTTACGTATAAGGCAATGCCTATGCCTGTGTTTGCCTATGTATATGCGCAACAAGCCGAATAAGCAGCAATTATTTAAACAGGTCTAGCACAGACCAGCCATGACTAATTAGGACTGTTTTTGGACAGAGATCAAAACTTCACAATATTCAAGCAGACAGGGTCCCACATAGTAAGGCAAAAGGAACCGGGAATGTGCCCAAAATTGTCGTGATGTAGCTGTTAAGGTCGATTCATACCTCAATAGGGCATACGGACAAACGGACATAGGGCGCACGGACAAAGCGCGTTTCGTCCGTTTTTTCAAATCATACTTTTTAGAGCAAACGGACATTGGGACATACGGACATACGGATGTACGGGCATACGGACAAAGGAGTGATTCATACTTTTGAGAAGTATGTCCGTTTGTCCGTATGCCCTACAATTTCGGGCAGAGTTGACATAATCCAAGCTGTAACAATTCGTCTTCTGTGTGGTCTGTCGCCAAGGCTGTCACCAATTCAGCTTCGCCAAAATCATGGTTAGGCAGGATGCGAACCCTTTTGATCCTGGACATTGCGTCAGCTATGGCGTTTTCCGTTCCTGGCTTGTGCTGTACGCAGACGTCGAGTAAACGAAGCACTTCCATCCAGCGCGCAATTCTGGAATTGGGTGGATCTTCCATCCACAGCTTTACTATGGCCATTAAAGGTTTGTGATCGGTCCAAATTTCTATTTGCTGCGAAGAGACGCAAAGGATTGTCTTGAAAACCTTCAGAGCCCAAACAACGGCTAGGGCCTCTTTTTCTACCGTAGAGTAATTCCGTTCTGCACAGGTCAGAGACTTCGACTGGACCGCGACTATCCGTTTATTCCCTTGGATTTTTTGATACAGCACTGCGCCCAAAGCCGTCCCGCTCGCGTCTATCTCAAGTATGAATTGGCTGCTCGGATCGTCAGAGACTTGGTTAAGGACAATTGCTGAAGCAAGGGAGCTTTTCAAGTCATCGAAAGCTCTTTGTTCCTTCTCACCCCACCGAAAAGGAGCGTCTTTCCGTGTTAAGGCATTCAGACACTCCGTTTTTGAGGCTAATTTTAATGAATCTTCTGCAAAAGCCCATGGCTCCAAGAAAAACTCGAAGTCCTTTCAGGTCCTCTGGGGCCCTCCAATCAACCAACTTTCTGACTCGATCCGCAGAAGGCATAATTTTGCCGCCCTCGAGGTCATATCCGAGGAAAATGACCCTTACTGCTCCAAATTTGCACTTTTCAAGTTTCAGACACAGGTGACTTTTCCTCAGGCGTTCAAATACCTTTCAAACATGAAGCCGGTGTTCTTCAAACGAAGCACTCGCCACTATTATATCTTCTATATAGACAGCAGCAAATGGTAACCCTTCTAAAACCAAAGACGAATAGCGTTGAAATGTGCCTCCTGCGTTTGTCCGACCAAACGCCATCCCAACGAATTCCTACAATTCTGTAGTGGTAGCGAATGCGGACTTTGGAATGGCGGCATCAGCCATGGGAATTTGCCAATAGCCAGACATACAATCCAGCGATATGAAATATAACGCACCTTTACCAAGACGGAGCAGATCTTCCGTGCGAGGCATGGGGAAAGCATCCTTGACAGTCACTGCGTTTAGCTTCCTGTAGTCGACACAAAGTTTAACAGTGCCGTCTTTCTTGACTACGAGGACAACCGGACTGGCACAAGGGGATTCGGACTTCCTAATGACGCCCTCTTTTAACATTTTTTCTACTTCCTCTTGCTTCACACGCTGTTGCTGTTGTGAGAACCGACGAGGTTTTCGTTTTATCGGCCCGCCAGAGGTTTCTATTTCGTGTTGAACTCCTATGGCTCTTCCGATTGCGTCTCCACGACGATCTGCAAATACATCTTTGAACTCGTTTATAAGTTGGAGAAACGATTGCGTCTGTTTGATCGTGAGTGCTGAGTTTATCGGAAGCTTGTCTCGCCACTCACCCTCTTCCGTGCCATGCTCTTTTTGTATCAAACTCATTTGTGGAATTACTTCAATATCGTCCACATCCGTCACGGAACCGATAATAGTTCCTGGCGCTAGCGAAATTCTATCTTTCACTGGAACAGCAATGTTCCCATTGTTTGCGGACAGCACTCCACTGGGAAATATTCCTTACAACGTTTCGGTGGACTCAAAAAGTACGTTTCTGTTCGGGAAACCGATCTCAACCCGCAACACAGGGCTTGTTTTATCTTTTTCTGAGTGAAGCCTTGTCGTCATTCGTCGGTAAACAAACATCACGCTTGGATTCTTCGCAAAGTTTAACAATGTCTGGTAGTAGCGAATCACCAGCCTTTTGGTTATTCCACACGAATGTCGCCACACCGAGCTGTGCAGCAGTTTCTCGCGACAACAAGACCTCGTCCTGTGACTTTGAATTCTGCTCCCCTATGACCGCAAAGGTCGTATAGACGGATGGTCCGTTTCCAACCAAAACGTCCGTCTGTACTAGGGGGAGCTCCATAGTTGGACACCATACTGCGGTTGCTCCCACTTGTTGATCCGAAGGTGTGTAGCAAGACCACGTGCTAATAACAGTGAGCTTGATGATGAAGGAATGCAACTAACGTCTGCCCCGGTATCCACGATGACGGTGCCTTCATAGACGTATTTGCCAAGGTGAAGCTTTTCTCCCACATCGGACAACTTAGACCGCCCTTTTGAAATGCCGAAATGAGGTTTCGTTGATGTTTCTTGGTCAGCTTGCACTCGGCTGACAGTTCTCGCACTCCCCGTAGATTTCCGTGAATTTTTTTTGTTTTTAGGACAATCTGTTGAGTAGTGTCCTTTTTCGTTACAGCTGTAGCAGGTAACGTTCTGTGATTGAATCTTTGAAAAATCCATTTTCTGAGCTTTTCTACGCATATTGGTTCCAGTAGTCTTACTACTGGTCCAGCCACCTTCTTTCTTTCTTTTCTTTTGATTACTGACGATAGATTCTTTGCCACTATCCATTAGTCCGCGGTTTTGCGTCAAGGCGTGATCCTTTGTGACAGTTTTTTCTTGCATCTGCACCAGTGTCAATGTTGGCTCTCCAGGACTGATTCCAGACAGTATTTTTTCCTTTAGGTCTTGTTTCAGACCCGCTAACCAAAAAGCTTTAACAACCTCTGAATCGTCGCCGATCCGACCATAGATCCGTCTCCAGCGTTGAAGATATGCCGCCGCACTCTCATATTTACGCTGGTGAAAATCTAACAACTTTACAGCTGCCGCCAATGGCGTAATGATGGGCGTCACAAGGGGTTTCAAATGGGCAACTGCCAAATCAAACGAAGCTCGAAGTTCCGGAGACATTGACCGTAAACTGTCTCTCGCGGCCCTTCAACAACCCTATCCATAACATCCAAAAGGGCTTGCCCGCTTTTTCTTGAATAGTCCCTTATCTGATCCACCCACGCATCAAACTCAATACCATCCTTTTCCTCGTCACCATAAAAAACACGGGGTAAAGGTAATGTTACCGTGACTTGTGGTTGAACGTGGATTCGTGGGTTCGAATCCCACCGCTACCTATAGTTTTTCTTTTTTACGTGTCAAAGCCATATGACAAGTCGGTTGTATCATGGCCAGCGCTGACACTCAGAGATTTGTATGCAACTCTGCTTGGAAAGCCCTCGTGAAAAGCACTCGTGCGCTGCGCGCACTCGTGCTTTGCACTCGGAGCTTTCCATCGCAACGTGCATACAAACCTCTGAGTGCACTTGCAGCCATGCTACAACCCTTACTTGGCGTGTGTAGGTATGTATGTGTATGGTTTAGTGTAATAATTATTGAATGATAACGTTTTGTACTAGCCAAAGAAATAGCAACAAAGGTCGCAGCGACATAAACATGCGGGTTGACTGTGTGCAAGTCAAATCCGGGCAAAAAGTTTGTAAGTAAAACACATGAATTTTGACTTTAAATTTTGCTTTTTACACAAACGTACACCTACAAATTTTTGTAAGAAAAACTATGTAGCTGTCCCATGTTTTCAGTAAAAACTTTTACATGTAAAAATCGTTAAGTGATCAAAACGGGTTCACGAAGCTATATCAGCTTCACCTCTCGTCGTCAGTCGTTTCAGTGTCAGGTGTACTGGGATCAAAAAATTTCGACCCGTTGCAAATTATACTGCACAGCACCAGTGTTCATATTCTGCCAGGTGCCAGCACAACAATGGACTTGTAAAGTAATAGATGCTGGTTATCTAATCTCCAGTAACATTGATACTGTATTAGACTGGTTTTAAAAACTTAGTATAGTTGCCGCGCTATATTTTACCGATACGGTAAAATAATACTGACTGTCATCGGGACAAAAAATGTATAAGCTCGTCAACAAACGTGCTTGTTCTATTGCTATTTTCAGTAAAACAAAATACGGTGGCGACTTGTTAATTTTTCACAGTATTGTTCATAAAGGCTGTTAATAAATAGAAATGATTAACGATAGAAATAGACAAAATTTAGGTTGTAAATGCTGAACAATACTCTGAACACTTTTTTCACAGTATTGTTCATATTTCATAAAGGCTTTGACTATCACTTTATGCCATGACCCTTCTCCAAGGGGCCAAGGATAATGTCAAAAGCAATGGCAAACTACCAAATAACTTTTTTAGTTTTAGTCAAAACTTAGAGTTGTGATTAGATATTTGAATTATTGCCCTAATTTAATTAGTATTCCTATTTGAACTAATTGATATTCTATTCCAATTAGTCTGATTAAATAAACAGCATTCTTAAGCAACTTAAGTATTGTCACATAAAAATTACATAATACACATAATGTTTATTAATTAGTTAAGTATGATACGTAATTGGTTAAGTTCAAGTTAGTACATGTTCGGTTTTTAGTAATCCCCATTTCTCGTATTTCCCCCCTTTCATTTTTCCTTTTTCGCTTTCGAATAATTCGGTAATACTGTTTTTCAAAGCTGGTATTTACCTTTTCTGGTCGGCCCAAGAAAAGTTAGAAAGATTGATGATACCTGGGCCAACCAGAAATTAAGAGTCCTCGAAAGGTCTTATTTTCGCCCCGTAATTGTATTTGCTAAGCTGCGAGGGCCAGAAGCCCTCGACATCCCAAACTTAAGCAGCTCAAGTTGATTAATAGGTAGGCGGGCCTTAGCGAGCCCTGTTCTGACTGGTCCCCCAAGTAAGCTAGGTCGTCCCCCATTGGCTGGGATTGGGATCGGCAGATCCCGACAAAGAAAATCAAAGAATAGCCGAATTCCCCCCTTGGTAGCTAGGTCAGTCGGATAGAAGAATTTCATACAGTACAGTCGGGTAATAGTTTTCGCCGCAGTTATTCGGCCGTCAAATTTAGCTCTCTCCTGCTCCCTTGCGATATTGCACCGTTATTGCCCCTGCCCTGTATATTCGCTGTATAGGCCTCCAATAAATTTAATAATCCAAATTTCCGACTTCGACTTCATTCTTGAACTGTGAGCGAGACCAGGCCAAGTGGCCCGTTTGGAACTGTTTACAACTTTGCCGCGCAGTAACGCTTTTTTTTAGAGGCCAGTGTGTTACTTATTTCACTATTTACACGTTCCCGCGCTATTCCGCGCCCCCCGGCTTTCGCTGATTCCCCTCGACCGTGCGTATCCACGCCCGGTTGTCTCGCCCGCGCCCGCGTCCGCCTTCAGGTCCGTCTTCCCCCCGCTCGCGCTGCCCGGTGCCTGTATTCCCGTGCCTCCCCCCTCCGGTTTCGTGTTCCCCACTCCCCTTGGTCCCGGTCCGTGTCGTGCTTGTCCGTGCCCGCTCGCTGTGGTCGTTGGTGCCGCAGCCCTCCAGTCGTCTCCTGCCGTCCGTGGTCGCCGCCAGTGCCGCTGCCACCAGATCGTGTCTCGCCGATCCGCTGATCCCATTCCTGCCAGACCGCCTCCAGGTCCCCCAGTGCCTTCCGCCGTCCGGCCGTCTGCGCCCTCCAGTCCAGCTCACCAGGATCCCGTCCATTGTTAGTTTGATAGTAGCTGTTGCTAAGTAGATTGCCTAGGCTCACCCTTAGGATAGAGCGTTTAGTAGACCTGTTGAGTTAACCAGTAGACCTGCCGCAGTTTTGGTTCTAGCCTAGAAGGGTCAGGCTAGAAATGTGCCGATTGCAGTCTAGGGCTTTTCAAGAAGTGTTTTTGTGCCATATTCTGTTTGTGTGTCCTTAGCGGTTATCTCCGAAGTCAGATCTATTACGCGCGTTATTCAAGGTTGCAGATTCGTCGCTACGATTGATTGTTGGGCATATTTGTGCTATCTCTTTCAGGATTACGTACAGTTACACCGGTCACACATAGTTTCCAGTAAGAGTATAAGTTTCGAGTCGTTAGTCAAAAACAAGGGAAACTTATCGTTGAGATAGCATTGGGGAATTAATCCGTTAGTTGTCTCCTGACCCCGAAAAAGCAGGCGTCAGAGTTGAGCTAGGCCTCTAAAACAGGGTGTAAGTTCCTAGCTATCCTCGGCCTTGGTGTTCCCACCGAATCACGACGGGCATAGCAGGAAAAGCTTGTCCGAGCAATTTAAATCCCCTGAAACCTGTTGCTCGGGTTGAAGTTAAGTAAAAGCTATAGGAGAGGCAAACTTTGAGTGATTACACGTTGATTATCAGTTAGCGAGAACTTAGTGGAATTTGATGGCTGTTATTTTATGGATGTTATGTTATGTTATATCGAATTAGATAGAGTTAGTGGAATTATAGGTGAACACGATCGCCGTGGAGGTAGTACTGTTAGTGTTTTCATACTGTATTTGTGTTTACGTACGTTTCGGCATTTTGACTGAGTCTAGTACGCAGAGGTACTGAGCTAGGTACTGAGCTTAACTACGAGGTTGGACTAGGATCCTTAAGTGACCTAAACGGATCTCTGTAGTTTAGTCTTCTGTAGATACTCGGTTCCCTTTTCGAAGGGTGGAGCCCCTGCAAAAACATTTCTAACCTCTGCTACTCCACTGAGCTTATTTGAGTTGAGTCGAGATCCGATAACATAGCAGAAAGTTTATTAACCCAATCAATTACAACCTAACCTGCATAAGTTTTTTTCACACTAGTAATGTTGTTTCAACAAGTATATCTTCTTAAGCGGCCATCAGCGGTCGTGAAAGTGAAGAATGGAAAGTTCAATGAAATAATATAATTCAACAAGCCCAACCTGTGGCAAAACTTTCAGTAAGTATCAAGCATTACTTTCAAGTAAGCTGACCAGCGGGTCAGCTAAAACCTGTTGTGCAGCAATGATTTACTCCAAAATGTATGCAAAAGAATGATAATAGTTTTTACGCGGCCCCCTTAGGGGCCGCGTATATACTATATTCGGAATCTCCGACTCCTACGTTAATCTGGGTAGGTCAAATTTCTAGCGTTAATTAACACTAGAAAGGCAGGTACCTCGCTGCTCTGTCGCACCACCCGCAAATACCAACTTATTTGCCAAATTAATGAGATGCCATAGAACGCAAAATATGAGCGGCAGAATCGATCCACCCCACCACCACTCTAATCCGCAACCAGATGCTCGGCAGATGCACAGCACACTACCATTTGAGCCAACTGGGCTTGGGAATCTTTTGAATCTGCACTTAGTTATCGAAATACAGGTTGATTTCAGCGTACAATAGTAGTTTACCGTTGACCTAAAAATTGTCAACTAAATTTTGCTCTCCTTACAGCAAATAATGAACTGAAATTGAGTTTATCAACTTTACGTATCAATATCTACAATCAAGAGTACATAATAGGGAAGAGTATGACACTCTTCCCTATTCCCAGCCAGGCAGCGCGGTAGATGCGTTGCACATTAACGCCCAAAAGTGGCCCGGAATCGGGCCACCCCCAAGTAGCCCGATTCCGGGCTACCTGGTAGCCCGATTCCGGGCCACTAGCCCGATTTCGGGCTACCAGTAGCCCGATTCCAGGCCAGTAGCCCGATTCCGGGCTAGTAGCCCGATTTCGGGCTACCTGGTAGCCCGGAATAGGGCTACTGGCCCGGAATCGGGCCACCTAGCGTTTAAAAGCCAACAGCCAATCAAAATGCGACAGCTTTTGGTTCCGCCTACGCACTCGCTACCGTAATCCCATGTGTCGGGACAACAACTGTTTGAACTGCAAGAACTGCTTTTTTTAATTTTTTGTTATTTTAATGTTTTTAACATTTTTATCTTTATATTTTCAATTGAATACATGATTATATATCATTTTAACTACAATCTACAAGTATAAATGAATTAATTTTTCACTAAAATTTCAGCTGAGCGAAAACCTGTGTTTAAAAAAATACATCAAATAGGTCAAAATTCCTGATATCATTTATTTACTCCAAATCCTATGCACACTTAAGGTGGTACACAGTACAGATCAGAATTAAGGTAAAGTGAAGCCAATTTTTGACCGGCTTCAGTTGGAAATGAAGCCGGCTTCACTTCAGTTCGGCTTCAGTTAAGTTCCAACTCCTTAAGAACTAGTGGTCAGTTGCTATAAATTTTGGAAACAGCTGCTATTTATTTCTAAGTAGGGGTGCTAGTTCAAACTATCATTACAAATACATAAGATATGCTGACTTTTTTTAATCCGAAAAAAATCATAAGTTAGTATTAGTTATTTTTATAAACTTTTAATTAATCGATTACCTAAATAATAACAAATTACTAGGACTAGGACCCCTCCGTAGAAATGAATAGCAGCTGTTTCCAAAATTTATAGCAACTGGCCACCAGTTTTTAAGCAGTTGGAACTTAACTGAAACCGAACTGAAGGTAAAGCCGGCTTTACTTTACCTTAATTCTAATTTGCACTGCAGTTACGTTTTCGACGATATTTTTCCAAAGCACATAATATGAACTTACAAAGATATTAAAAACAACTAAAAAAGAAATCGAAAAGTAAAACGAAAAAAAAATTGCAGCGAAGGTGACCATCAAAAAGCACCTTCCTGCCTCCGAACTCCCATGACGTGGAACAAATTTTAAAGCAAAAGCAAAATTTTAAATTAGCCAATGAGAACGGAGCATCGGCCACCTAGTGATCCGGAGCTGCAGACTAAAGGTATGCCATTTCCAAGAGATAAAAGATGTAAATTTATACTTGTAGATTGTAGTTAAAATGATATATAATCATGTATTCAATTGAAAATATAAAAATAAAAATGTTAAAAACATTAAAATAACAAAAAATTTAAAAAGTGTCTTTTGCAGTTCAAACAGCCGTTGTCCCGACACATGGGATTACGGTAGCGAGTTCGTAGGCGGAACCAAAAGCTGTCGCATTTTGATTGGCTGTTGGCTTTTAAACGCTAGGTGGCCCGATTCCGGGCCAGTAGCCCGATTCCGGGCTACCAGGTAGCCCGAAATCGGGCTACTAGCCCGGAATCGGGCTACTGGCCAGGAATCGGGCTACTGGTAGCCCGAAATCGGGCTAGTGGCCCAGAATCGGGCTACCAGGTAGCCCGGAATCGGGCGACGTGGGGGTTGGCCGCTTCCGGGCCACGTTTGGGCGGTATTGTGCAACGCATCTACCGCGCTGCCTGGCTGGGAATAGGGAAGAGTGTCATACTCTTCCCTATTATGTACTCTTGCTACAATGTATATGCTGCACGCTAGAGAAAGCAGGTAATCGTCGCCCACGCTTGAAAAATTTAGGTTCAATAGTCGACTTTAATAGTTTCTTCTCAGTAGTCTCATAGTGCAATGATTAGCACTCTGGATTCGGAATCCAGTGGTCCGAGTTCAAATCTCGGTGAGACTTACCTTTTAAATAAGATTTTATTTTTGATTGAACTTCTTGACTTTACGTTTGAATTGACTTGACAAAACGTTTAAATTTCACAACTGTTTGCGAGTTGAAAAACTTTGGAACGACTCAGCAGAGCATGTGAGCAGTAATTGGGAGTTAAAAATCATGTTATCCACAAAATTTGGCCGCGTTTGATATTTTCTCTAGAATATTGACACTCAGACCTCACAATGTAACCATTTCTCGCTCAGCAAAAGAGCTTGTTCTCAAGACAAATTGTCACAACACATTCTCATTAGTTAGAGTCGTTACATAGTGAAGCCTGACGCTCAGTGTCAGTATTCCAGAAGAAACATTGAACGCCGCCATTGTTTGTGATTATATTGATTCAAAATTCAAAATTCAAGAGCTGCAATAAGCAGCAGTTTCTTATATGGTTATAAGTTTTTCAACTCAATTGCTTGTGTCCAAGTATATTTCAAAGTAAACAAAAGTAGTCAGTAAATTCGGAAACACCCTTGCGTTTACAAGCTAAAGGACTACAGATTAGGGTTGCGAAACTTAAAATCTGTAAAATGTAAAATTATAAGTTACATAAAGTTTATATATCGGGTAAATATAACGCATAAACTAAACGCATCAGAAAAAACAAATTTTGCATGAATTTAAAAAATTGCCGAAACCCGGGTTCGAACCAGGAACATTTAGATTTTAAATCTAACGCACCCTCCTCAACTGAGCTATTCCGGCTCGAATAACCATTAGTCTGCAAGACAAAAGCTGCTGAAGATCACAAGCGCAAAAGAACAAATTTTTGTGTTTCAGCCTGATCAAGAGTATGCTTCATCGATAACCAATTCGTTAATCAATGTTTCTAGAATTTTGAAAAAAGTTTCGTGTAACGTTTGATGAGTCAGTATGACTGTAAATTATACTGAAAGAAAGAGCCTGACACACTCTTGCCATAAACTTGCTCAGTAATTGGGGATATTAAGAACGAAGTGGTTAGCTCAGACGCAGACCGCAGGGATTTGGCGTAACAATCTGCTGACGGACGGTTCGATTCCGTCCACTAGAAATGTTTTTTGACCCTTCACTTTCATCAGCGCTGCACTGAAGATAGCTGAGTTCGACTATTTCCAGTGTAATTTAACACAGTAATTCTTGGTGACACACGCACATACACATTTGAGCCGAAGTAAAACGTGCATACAGACACATTTCTTGCACAATTTAGTGTTATAACGCCAGAATCAAAATTAAAGACTTGTTGTGCTGTGGCACAACAGGAAAAAGTGACTGATTAGAGCAAATATTGAACACAACAATAAGATGTTTTCTTTGCTAGGGTTAGATATGGTCTGATTTTTTATATGCTCGTCGATTCTGCGTTTCAATCCATCTCCTTTTTTTCGGTAACCAATAAGTCACAGGGTTTCAATTTCGAATACCTACGTTAGCAGCTAATTTCAAACCAACAGTTTTCTGAACAATTTAAAATTTAAGACGAGTCAGACACCAAGAAAGAAGAAATACCCAATAGACACAGGATAACAGCGTTCGCTGAGCAAACTAAAGTCGGACCGAAAATTACTGAACCGAAATACGAAAACTACGAAAAAAAGGAATCGCAACCAGCAAGGGTACAGCGAGTGCCGAGTAGTCGGTCAGTAGTCACCAAAATTACGCCATGGCCTATTCTGTGTCAGGGTTCAGAAATTTTTGGTCAGACTTTAGTTTGATTCGTTCCAATAAGCATCATTTGTGTTGTTTCTGAGAATAGTTAGTCGTTAAAATTCTGACCAGATCCTGCATAGATTGTTTAACTTATTTCATACAAGAAGTAGATTAGCTACAGTTGACTGATTTTTCCCTTTTTTCACTTGCATAAATTGTGAAAAGTAATAAATTGTTTTTTCAAAAAATTTGAGAAAAATAAATATTTATTTACATAAAACATCAAAAATAAAATAGGCATGAGCGGTATCATTCACAACAAAATTCACCAGTTCAGAAGTTATTAAAGTTTAAGTCTTAAGCAAAAATAATACAACCAAAATACGAAAAAAATAAATGCAATTTTTACAAATACCATTAACTTTAGCAAAAAAATTCTTTCTGTTTTTTCTTTTCTGTTCTTTTCGTGTCTTTTCAAACTTCATGATACAATGACATTCGAGGAATGTTTAAAACGCAATTCTAAATATTCTTGTACAATAATAATTAATCAGACAGTTGAATGACACCTGGCGGCTATTTCGGTATATTCTCGTTTAGTGACACAGAGAGATATCTTATATGGGGGTGATTGTTCTTTTTTAGGGGCTGGCTTGTTAATAGGGCTTGAGTTTGTACCATACGTTCTCGACTGTCCGAAAGACATTGTTTTGTCGGTCACAAACTGACTATTGGCAGGACAGCATCCACGACAAGAACGAAAAATTATTCTTAAAACATGAGGGTTGCAAATCGAGTTTATAATGGGATCGACGCAAAGTCGGGTCAGCCAGACCACTGAGGACCAAAGATAAACTTGAATGGCCCGTCGTCGTTTGATTTCGGCCAAAAATCGCTCGGAGATCGATTCACAATCCTGCGGTAATGGCAGACTATGAGTAAATGGCAACAACTGACTGTACCAGAGGTATCTCAGCTTGCTGCCTGTCATTAAAAGAGCACAGACCAAATAGCAGCCCGCGTGAATGCTAAGAATACGTACAAAGGTTAAGTTACGACGTCTCGCTGCCCGGTTGGGGCTCCGACCGTGGCACAAGACCCGATAGGTGCCAAGGTAGGACAGAACGGTCACAATTGCCGTGCTACACATTGTAAGAGATGGCGAAAAGTTTTCGGCCAACACCAAAGTTTTAAAAACACTGTGGACAGCACTGGAGGTGTCACTGTCGTGTAGCTGAGCGGACTTTTTGTAAGAGATCAATAAATACAGTATTGTTGTAAACAGAATAAACGCCCAACTGCAGCTTATGGCGATGCAAGAGTGGCGATTTTTAGATCCTTCTGTGCGGTAGTAGAGGGGATTTCTCACAGCCATATACTGAAACACCAGCAGTGTGAGAAAACCGACACCGGGGGCTGTTACCGTGATGTGCCACAGTAAGTGGGGTAGAAATCGTAAACTGTCCGGAACAGCGGCGTAGTACTGGAAAATCACCAAGCAAATCAAAGCGCACAAGCTAGCTAGAACATCGATTGCAGCGACGTTAAGAACGAGACGCTTGCGAGTGATGCTAGATCGATTACCAGAACCTAAACGAAAGGCCTTGACTGTAGTATACAGTAAGAAACCAAGGTTTAGCAGTATACCACAGATTGCTAAGGATATCTTGGCATCGGATGACATTGATAAATGGTACCAGGTGTGGTATAAGGATGAACGTAGCTCCTTGGCCATTTCTATTGTTTTCAAGCCACACTGTCCAAACGTAGCGCGTATCACAAACGTCCTTGATCCATTGACCGTAGAACCGCCTCTAAAATGAGTTCAAACAAAAAATAGTTCAGATACGTGTAACCATTTGGAAGTGTTTAGTG
>JASANF010009059.1:0-13741 GCA_030248245.1 Trissonchulus sp. WLG1_4
TACGGAAAATGTTTGAAATTTGTACGTAGCTTAACGATAACGTTACGACAACCTTTGGTCACCCACACAGCTGAGGATACGGCTGGGTTTGGTAGGATAAAATCTGACGCTGGCTAAGGTAGATTCACCCTTACAGCCGCAGATCCGTTCATCCGTTCAACATTCAACGGTACTACATAATAGTGCATGAGATGGTTTGCGAAACAGTTTGACCGTTAGGTTTTCATAATTTTGCCGGTTAGACAGGAAAATCCGCCGCCTCTGACACCCCCCGGACAAACTTTCCAAGAAAAATGTGACCGGGGGGCATGTCATCCTAGGGAGCGACTTTTCCTGTGACACGGCTAAAAAGACATACGGCTGTAAGTATGAATCTTTAGTGTGCTTACCGTATTGGCATCTCGCCCCCTGGAACCCCTTGGGGCATTTGCACAGTTCGTCCCCTCGTCTTGTGGAGTTGACCGCAGCCCCCACGCACTGTCCCCCGTTGTAGCACAGGTCACTGCTGCAGTTCACTAAAACACAACAACAAGCACAAGTGATGATGTATGTAAGTTTAGTACGGAGGTTTAGGGATCGCCTTTACGTAAGAGGCGTGATTTTTAAAGGATTTAATGTTGTCTGATAAATCAAATTTGCCTCACAGCCGTGGGCCTATTCCTTTACTGGATTAAAGGGTTAATTTTAATCGAACTAAAAGGTTTAAAAATTAAGCTTAAAAATGCCACTCCCAAGCCTCCGGATTAAACAGACTTAACTTTTAGCGCAATGCTTTTTAATCGGACTAAACCGACTTAACTATGCACGCTAATGTTAAGCGTGCATGTTAAATCCGTTGAGTCTAGTGGTAGTTTTGGAATGGGGTCAGACTAAAGTTAAGCCGCTGACTTATTTTAACTCGATTAGTCTGCTTAACCCGATTTGCCATTCCTAAACCTCAGACTAGAATAAGCCTAGTCCGTTTAATCTTGGTAAAGGAATAGGCCCCGTGTCACCTGATGTCGTAAGACAATCGTGTTCCTTTAAGATCTGCGTCAAACTCAAGAGCTCATACATATGTAGAGATCATACGTGCGCCTCAAACAAAGGCGTCAATGTCCAATCAAGTACGCAATTTCATAGTTCCATACGCCATGATATTTAGTGGCCATTTGTATGTAACTTATGTTTACCCATTAGTTAGACAGAAAACTTTTAATTAATGGCTAACTATGCGACACTGGTGCTATAAAACCTCGCAATTGCGACAACGGCGCAGCAAATTGCTCCGACATAATATTCGCCTGAATGAATTTGCGTAGACAATCAAGGCTATAACTCAGCCCCATTAGCCCTTTGGTCGTACGTAATTGTGCTATCGGAACGGAGTCGGCTAAGCCGGAACGCTGAGTGATTTTGAAAGTATAAACAAACTTTCATTGACCACTGCCCGCCGAATGCTGATGAGGTGGACTACTAAATTGAAATTAGAGAAGAAACTCAAATTCCAGAAAAGGAAAATGGGAAATGAAAGTTACTCTGGATAGAAGGAAAGTTTAAAATTGACTACGTTTAGAGGTTTACAGTATCATCGTAGGTTACTTAATAAAACTTCCTTAACAATGGTTTTTTACATAAAGTAAGTTGATCAGATACGTACTTATATGTACAGACATATATTGATGCACCCACATATTATCTCCTGCGAATCAATGTGCTTATGCAAATCGAAGTAAACTGAACAGCCTAATGACAAATTCTTCAAGATTCAGTTCAATTCGTTTTAGCAAATTTAGCCGAAACGATTCTTCCCAGCAGTGTACCGCGATTTCGTCTTTGTCCTTATTCCTGTTTTCGTGTCCTTATAGACAAGGATTAGCTAGATATCATTCTACATATGTCTGAACTTAAATAATTGGTACGCAAATTTGTAAGCTTGAATTACGGCTCTTGCTGTTTCCTTTTTTTACATAAAGACGACTTTATTTCCTAATTCCAAATAAGCCCAATAAGACGAGCAATTATCAGATTGTCTGTGGACTTTGACCCACCAAAAAAGTTTGGGAAGAGTCTGACACTTGCCGGCACGCAAAACAAACTTCTGGTCTTTGTCTGCTACATAGATTCTAATTTACTAAAACTGCAACACTTGGAAGTCAATTGGTACATTTCAGTCCATGTTTTCAAGTGAATCTACGAGAATCCGCAGTCTCCAAGTGTTCGAAAAGAATTCAACAACGAAAACAGAGATAAGGAAGAGACCAGAGTCTCTTGCGTCGACATCGAGAATGCCAAACCACTATGTACACCACAGCCCGAAAAATCTGGGAAGGATATATCCTCATTTACACTATGAACATACATATATATTTCTAGGTAACACTATATACCGTTTGCCAGTGTTATGCATTTAGTAAAGTTCAGATAATCGCAAAGTTCGTCGTCCTGTATACGTAATACACCCATTTCTGCATAAAGATGAAAAGAACGTTGGAGCCATAAGCTAAGGACAGTTGAAAGGTCACAACGATACTCAGGTTTGCAACTGTTTACAACAATTTTTTAGTTTTTCTGCCCAATACTTTTTATTTCGTGTGCCAGAATAAAAATGACTACATAAACATTCCGACCAAAGTAATTAAAAAGTGCATGTTAAAAACAGTACGTACATGCAACTTTGCACTGCGGTATGTCTTTGAGTGAGTACCTCAACTAAAATGTCACTCCTTGTACTCAAAAAATAACTCATTCAAAATTTTCAAACTTCATTCAAAACTTTTCATTAAATGCAAGTTCACATTAGCTCGCGTACGTATGGTCTGTGTGTGGGTGGGGGCTAGGTAAAAAAGAGTGTTACTGGAAAAGAAGAGGGAAGAAAATATTGAAGAAAAAAGCTTAACAAAAGGTTTTTTTAATGGGGGTGCATTAGTAAACATATGCCTCTACACTAAAAACTAAATTCTAAAAAACCGACGCCATAAAGTCTCCCCCTGCGTGGGAAAAGTCTATCTGTCCGGTTGTTGCTTGGCATAGCATCTATTGTTGTGTCCCCTGGTCGCGTCAGTAAACAAGAGTGAAAGTTGGTAGCAGGCGGTGAGGTTTGTCGCGTTACCACTTTTTAATCCCCCGCAACTACAATTGATAACAGCATCAGTTGTCCGTGCTAAGCTGGACATTGCTTTTTCTCAACACACAAACATTTGCTATTCAGATTATGACAAAACAAGCCCACATAGGGACCAGAAACGTAACAGGGGACACTTTGTAAGTTGTAAAATACAGCTTGTAAGAATTTCCGTTGTTTGCAACAGCTTGTGGTTTACGGAAAAGAAAATTAAAGTTCTCGACGACAAATACAAACAAACCCCAATTAGACGAGCAAACGCAGAATATATATACTCATCTGTGGAAAAAGACAAGATAAAATTAATAAGCTTACAGCCCGTTCAAAATTTTAGGTTGGACAATGACATTTGTATGGGCAAACTTTGCAGCTGCTGCAATTGTGTCGCAAATCGCATAAAATGGCCAGAATAGGGACTACATAGTGTTTTTATGTAGGGTTTATGTAATATTAATTTGTAATAACTCATACGTATGTATGTAATTTTGGCTTTTTGACACTTGACTCCGTAAATTGAAGAACCAGGCAAGCCAGGCTAATAGTTTTGGTATGAATGGTGTAATCCTGTGTGACAATCGCGCGGTGGTAAGATGGCCTGATATGGCTAGCCTGAGATGCCCAGATATCACCAGCTCATTAATTTACTTCTCTTCTGATGGGCCACTATTTATTACCTATTCCATGACCATAAATATTTAGAAGGTGTCTTGGAAAGCTTAAATGATGTAAAGGATGAGGTTGTTAACCATAGAGGGAATGGAAAAATGCATAGAAAACGAAAGTTAAAAACGGTGCTCAGAAATGTTTATAAAAAGAATGAGAACAGTTTATAGGTCTCTAACTTTTAGAAAAGCGAGCAACGACTATATTTGTTCTCTGCTCTCGAAAAAAAAGAAATGTAGCAAGAAATAAAAACATCAGGGAAAGAATAATATGTACCTAAAAATGCCTAAACAGAGGTTATTAATGGCTACGCTAAATATGTAAGATATGCCTAAAAGAGAAAAAAATCGAAAAGTAATTTTTGTCTAAAAAATGAAAAATCGAAAGAAAAGAAAGGAAACAATTGGAAAAAATAAAGAAATTGAATACAATTAGCTTTAAAAAATGAAAAAATCAGAATGAAATCAAAGCAAATGCAACAGACACAAAAGCAAAAAAGAAGAGCATATGCCAAAAAGTTAGACAAAGCTGACCTTTTGTGCATCCATGTTGTCCTGGAAAGTGGGCCCATCCATAACAGCAGTCGTACTTCACGTGTCTCACTTTCCGCTTCACCGATCGCGTCGTGCGGTAATAGACTGTTCTACAAAACGCAGCACAACAGTGTTTAATATGGACGAGTATTCATTATGATTTGTCGTCTTCCCGCCAAAATTTACATTTTTTGGCGGGAAAGCATTCCATTAAGTAAAACTCTTGCTCCGCACACAATGAGCGAGGGGCATGTAGCACAATAAAATCAATAAATCAATAATCAATACATAAAGGTCCAATTGATGAACCACAGTCTCACTTTGGTTCCCTGACGACACACCACTCCCTCTGGGCGCGACAGTTGGGCTTCCACTTGCGGATGTATTTGGTGAAGGCTTGCATGCATGGCTCCTGAACCACTATCTCTTCAACTTCCTCCAACGGACACACATTTGCTCTGAAATACATACAATCACAATCACAATATGCAAACTGTACTTATGTTATATCTGTTTTGAATTATACAGTGCGATAAGTCAATAATTAAGATGCACGCCTACAGCAGTGCAATAACTAATGCACGATCTGAATCTAGCAGCGCGCACTTAGTTATTGACGTTAGTTATTGCACTGTGTTTTCAAGACATGTATAATATAAGTATTGATTATTGACTTTACAGAATCATTAAATTTACATATTCACCCGAATATTGGCGCGTTTTTGTACGTAACACAGCTATTGATTGTGAGTATTGATTGTTGATTGTGAAGTTTTGGTTTGATGATGTTCGATTAGTTGCTTGTGCTTGACACACTGACATGAGGGGTCGTCTCCAAAAAAATTTAGTAAATACGGACAACACAATAGCCCACAGGCAAATCAGTATTGTTGTTGTTGGTATTGAATGTGATATTTTCATTATTAATCTTTTGCTGTTCGTTTGCTTCAATGTTCGCAATGATTTTGCAGATCCTTGTTTTGTACTTTTTCGCCCGGCTAATCTCCGCCAAGCAATTGAGCACTGTTGGGGCTAAAGTGTCAAGGACCTCTTGAGGATGTCGCGGCGGCATGGCTAATGCTAACACCATCGCAGCTATTGCTAATGCGCTTGTGCAGGCATTCTATTGTATTGCTTTATATTGTAAGCATAAACAAAACAGTTCGTTCGCATTTCTGGCGTGAATTCATATTTTTGCGCAAAGCTGGGACAGAATTTCGCGCGATTTTGTGCGTGAGTACTGTTGGGTAGCTTTCTTTAAATCTGCAAAATATGTTATACATATGTATCAAGAGCAAATACATACAAGTCTCACAATAATATGTCTTACATACATATGTAGTAAAACTCAGTGCATATATATGTAAAGTACATACATATTTCAGTCTTCCGCTACTACACACTACAAATTATTAGGTTACATCTGTAATAATTCACACCAATCTTAACTACATGCGACAATAGCTGCTAGCCTAAACCTCGTGAAAGCAAGAGTACATAATAGTGTCTCACTCTTTATAGAAGAAGAGTGAGACACTTTCCTTTCTGCCTGTGTTGTAGCGCGGGCAGATGCGCTCGTCATTTCCAGGCCACATGTTGCCGTTTTATGCAACATGTGTGTAGCCAATCAGAAGCGAGCTTTGCTTTTGATTGGCTAGACGCCTGTGCACGTGGTCCAATCAGCACGCAGGCGGCCTCACGTGCTCCAATCAGCATCAAACAGACATGTCTTCTGTGGTTGCTATGGTTACTTGACTGCTGCTCGGAGCACGGTCTAGCCAATCAGAAGCAAAGCTCGCTTCTGATTGGCTACCCACATGTTGCATAAAACGGCAACATGTGGGCTGGAAATGACGAGCGCATCTGCCTGCGCTATAACACAGGCAGAAAGGAGAGTGTCTCACTCTTCTTCTATAAAGAGTGAGACACTATTATGTACTCTTGGTGAAAGCCATCCCTAGCCAAGTATCACCCTGCTTTCTCTAATCTGATTGGCTGACACAATATCAATTTGCATAAATGCACGACCACCTACTAATTCATGTGTGGCCCCTGAATGGAATGATTTGAATGGTGTGACCAGCTCAGGTGTCGGCTCATAATGGGTTTGCAAAAGCTTGACTAATAGCCACACGCTCAACCTCGGTTGGTCAGGCTTATCTGGATTAGCCAGGCTAATTAGCATATTAGTCTCATCATCAATCATCAGACGCCGATGGCCCAAATCTGGATTAACACTAACCTGTTGAGCTTGGGTCACATTCGTCCGTAACTGAATGACTTTGTCCGTAAGCACAATTCAGAATGCACAAAAACTGCACCAGATACAGTAATTATTTTGTGTGTAAACTTTTTCTGCCAGCTAAACATCTATGTACGTTTCAGCTGACACACCAAAAAGCTACTCCGTTTCATGCAACAGACTGGTAAGAGTTATGCTTACGGACAAACGGAGTACGGACAAGTATGTAACCTAGTGATGCGACCTTTACGCTTTGTGTAGAGTTTACAAAATGTAGTACTCCAACCAGCCTGAAATCAACCGATGGACTTAAACTGATGAACACGATTTGACGTATTTAATGTTATCACATGAACGCAAACGCAAATGGTTTGTCCATTGTGTCAAAACATTGTACATACGTACGGACGTACCTACATGAACATTTATATCTGTCAAATTTCATAAGCTCCATAAGTAAATCATAAGTTCCATAATAAAGTTGATTTACAAGTAAGTTTAATCAGGTCAAGGAATGTCCCCTTAGCTACCAGCTGTCTGTATAGTCTGAGCATTGGTTGTAAAGTGTGGAATATTGTAGGGGACTGTAATTGAGGGCAATTTGGGCTCCTTTGCGGCTTCTAGAGTGTCCGCCACTCAACAAGCACAGAACAAACAGTCGCTCTCCACACAAGAGGCTGCTGACACGAAGTTTCGAATACAGTTTCGGAAAAAAAGAAAATGCATTCTTCAACTTGAAATTGAGACGGACCAGCGAAAAAGTTATCCCGGCGAAAAAGTGTCAATGAATTGGCTAAAGTTTGCACTGGGCGGGTCATTGTGAAACATAGAGAACTGCGCTAAAAGCTAGCTAAAACTTTTCAAGTTAAAGTTATGGTTCTGAATACCGTTCTGATTCTTTTTAAAAACTGAATCTATAATATTACAAAATTACATATTTTATTCCATCTAAGCTTTAACAATATCCAAAACTTCATAATATCCTGTATAAACTTAGCTTACATTTACATTTTTATTGCTCTGTTGTTGACACTCTTGATTGTTGTGAAACTTTTAAGCATAAAGTAAACAGGAAAAAATCGTGATTTTGTACCTTGACTAATCTTCATGTGCACATATAGGCTTGACAGCTGTCGTCCTGTAATAAGGGGTTATTAGTTACGTAATCACAAAATATGTTATGTCATTTAGCTTTTACAAAACTTGAAATCATAATAGTTATGCTTGGAAACTTTAGAAAACGAGCACCTATTATCGGAGGGATGCTTAAGTGTGGTCAATTCAACTATATTAATAACAATAATTCCCTGTCAACTTCTTATTGTCAACCTAAATTCATAAGTTTCTATTTAGGATCTAGCTATTTTGTATACCATAATGGAGTCATGTAAACCCCCCCTCCTGACTCAGAAGCGGGCCTGTATTGCACAAGAGGCTAGCATTGTGGGATTTGAACTGGTTCAACAATGGTCCTGCTTTTATAGCCCTTCCAAATAAGCTGGTCGCGGTGCTAAAAGCCCAAATAACACGCAATCAAACCACCTCCATTCACTGTGGCTATACAAACCGAGCTTACATACCTATTGTCAGGGTTAGTCTTTACGGGAAAGGGGGGGTCAAAACTAAAGGTAATACTGTCGTCATGTACTTCCTAAGGCCTTTAATACACAAGTAGTCAGATTAAAAAAACGTGACTCTATGCAAGGACTGTTATTAAGTATTTATCTATATATATACGGCATAAATTGGAATTAGCAAACAAAGCAACTGAACTATGTAAGTTAGCATTTTTATCTCCATTTTTTCACAACATAGATGACGTCAACACATGCATACCATTCTATATATGATACATATATCGCCATATATTTTTACTCCTGTATTTATAGTACACCTAATCCACATACCCATGCTTCACATTCATGTATATATAGTTCCCCCCTTTTCGTTGAGTTGAGGCCAAGCCTTGATGTAATTTGTGTGGTGTGAAAGCAATGCCATGTGAAGAGTTGGAGTGAAGCTTAGTGATTCAACCGGCCAATCTGAGCAACACTTATCACCAATTTCATTTCACACCACCAAGAATCAAAACCTAGGCCAAGCCAGGCTGCAAAAATGCCTCACGTAATTTATTTGTGGCCATCTAAAGAATAGCTTAGCTTTGATTCTGAATAAAAGTTGGTACTGAAAATGAGAAAAAAAATTGCGGTGTACTGGTGTGTTTTGATTTGGAGAGGATTCATACACCCATACTTACAGCCGCACGTGGGTTCACCCAAAAAAATATGAAACAATCACGTTACCTATAGTGTAAGGTACATACATACGTCACAACCTGTTATGTACATTATGTATGTAGTAAGCGGCATTGTTTTATCAGGGTCTATTAGTTCATTCCTTTACTGGATTAAAGGAGTTAATTTTAATCCGACTGCACTGACCCAATTCAAGACTATTCAAGTACGCGGCATACCGACGCACAGTCAAAATTGTTATTCTAATTTGAGCTGTGTCTTTGTAGTCCTAGTATATATGTATGTATAGTACAGACCAAAATTACTTGCTACAGACTCCGGAGTCATAGCGGAGTCGGAGTCACTTGATTCCAGAGTCAAACATATAGTTGAAACAAATGACTCCGACTCCGATTAGATCCCGGAGTCTGTAGCAAGTAATTTTGGTCGGTACTGTACATATGAGACCAATACATATGTATTTAGTATTTGTCATTGTACACACAAATCTACGCGTCGGATGGGCCTTATGAGCTTAATAGTGGTCAGTGAGGTAGTGTAAATTTGTAATGGCGTTCTGGTGAATGACAGTAGCTGAGCCCAGCGCTAATAAACAAACACAGGGGATATCTTGCACCGAACAAACAAACAGTTCACATGCACCACTGCTTAGCCTGCTGCAATCCTATGTACCTACTATTTTGGTAGACTTTAGTATGCTTAGAAGTTGAAGTGACAATAGTGTGGTTTTTCGCTGCGGGTTTTAGTAGCACTTCTGGTAGTTTGTAATTTGTCTACAACATTGTATGATTTTATTAGCTCAATGTAGGTATATCTATGTTCAGTAATCAGCTAACGCAATTATGTGCTCTTGGTAAGTACATAGATACATAGCCTGGCTACATAGCATTTAGCACCAAGGGTACATTAGGTATACACAGGCATTCGTAATAGATTATCCAAAGTACCTATTTAATGTACTCTTGTCCGCAAGTCAATCGACATACGCAGCACAGGTTCACCAAGAGTACATGACCAATATCTTATCCACTATCCCTATTCATGTACTCTTGCTGCGATAGAAGGTAAAACAGCTTAGCACCTGTTGCGCAGTCCTGGTCATGCCTGATTGGTCGTGGTCACTAAGCTTGGCTTTAGATTGCCAAGATTGAAAGCGAAACTGTAACATTACGTAATACCCCAAAAACGCCAATAGAAACATTTTGTATGGCGTGAGAATATTCAACAGCACAGGCAGACATAAACACACTACCTACTTTTGGACAATAAAAATAGTAAAGAATTGGAAAAAGCACAAAACTGTTCTTACGTGTGTAAATATTTTTTTATTAATTTAGACACAACCAGACACACCTAGCTTATATGTATAATGACATACATATGATAAATTGTTTAATGACTTCCTCCGTTTTTGGCGCAACTTTGCAGTTGATCTGCGCGATTTAGTAGACAAACTTACACTAAAACTTCATGTTATCATGGTGTAATCTAACGGAATAGATTAAATTTATTTTATTAATAACACAGCACCCGATTAAATTACATACTTGGCTGATAATTTATTACAGTAGTTAACTCAATTTGCTAATCCTATTGTTTTAAGACTGTCATTGCTCATTATAGATTACGTTTACCTGACGTTTATGATATTAACAAAATATATTTTAATCCAAATTGATTTCGAATCTATAACTTACTCGCCAGGTTTCAGTTGAATATCAACTGTGTCGGAAAGGGCTGCTTGAACACAAGGAAGGGAAAGGTGTAAGATGATTAATAAAAGGACATAGGGAAGGAATAAATTAGAATTATGATATAAAGTTATTGTCCTGTGAAGCATCACATGAGCAGGTTTCGTTGCAGCACATCGTGCTTTTGTCTCTGGCATTTCAAGATCGCTTTTGAAAGCACCAGTGGGCTTATAAAATGGCCTAGAGCCCGCTTCACACTGCAGGGTTAAGATTTAAGGGTTAAGATTTAAACCCGTGGGATTTAACATATTAAGATGATTAAAGCAGCCAATGAAAATATTGTCAAATCAACGCATATCAGAATGTGGCTAGAAATTAATACAATTGTACAGGATTTGAAATTTCAAAAATAACTGCACCACAAAAAATATACAAAAATGAGCTTTCGTTTTTTTCTAAAAAACCATAAAATACGACTGCCATAAAATTCAACAGTTCATTTACGCCTGTGATTGACGAAACATGAAAAATTATTAAAAAACGTCCTGAAGACATGCTGGTTATTAACTTTTCATTAATGTATGGGCAAAGTTTACACTAAAAAACAACAAACAAAAACTAAAAAGTTAAATACACAATATCAAATGAACAGTTTTCAACATGTGTATTATATAAATATGAAACGTCAAGCTAGGGTGAAAATTGAAAAAGGCTAAAAAGAAACAACGAAATAGTTTGAAACAAAAGACGATTGCAGAAAGAAAGAAATGGCTGAAGAGGAAAAAGTGTGAATGAACAATTGCAGGAAAGTGAAGTTGGAAAAGTGGGGAGGCGAATAACTTCGAGAAGCAGGCTTTAAAAACACTATTGTCCAGTGAAGCCCAGTTCAAACTTGTCCTTAAGGACACTAGGACAGGGACATGGGCACGTTCTGGTCAACTGCTGTGAAAAATTGTCTGGCTCGTTTTGGCTACTTTTTTTGCATACGAACAAGTTTTGACTCAAACTTTGTTCATGTAAAAAATTGTCACACTGGGCCAGTTTTATTGGAATTGCTTAAGGACGAAACGATAAGGACAAGTATAAACCAGACTTAAAAGTCAGTTCATGCTTGTCCTTAAGGACACAGGGCCACAAAAACAAGGACATGTTTTGGTCAGCTGCTGTGAAGATTCCATGCAGTCGGTTACTTGGTGCATGAGAACTAAACTTTGACCCCGACTTGGCTCAAGCAGTAATTTATCCCACAAGGCAGAGTAGTTTTTATGAAATAGCTCAGGGACAAAAGGACAGGGACAAGGACAAGGACGGGTATGAACCGGCCTTAAGAGTCCATTCATCTTGTCAGTCAGCCGTATGTCCGTTCAGCCGGCACTATACCGAAACATCAGGCCATTGATTAATATTATTGGGACCATTTGTGGCGTAAAGACTAATCCCGAGAATGAGCAAAGTAAATTACAGTATGTTGCCTTTTTATATACAATAGTGCCAAAAAAACATAGATTTTTCAACATAAATAACATAAATTTATGAATCACATAAATACCTTTTATTCTTTGCAAAATTATGCAAATACATTAATGTTGCATAAATTTAGTTTATATGTTACATTATGTATGTAAAACATCGGCTTTATTATCGATTCTAAATACAGATCGTATTGACAGTATATAATTAAATTGGGAATATTTTCACAACGGCATTTATGAGTTACAACTTTTACTTTTAAAAAAGTCTGCTATAAAAACTCAAAAACTAATAGCATTGCGGGCACTTCCGTACCTACAACCGAATCAACGAGTGTGCAACAAACAAAAGGCATTTTGTTTGACCAAGCTTGATTGAGGCGTCCATTGGAAAACCAGAATTGCTATCTGATATCGGCTGAGGCCATTAATATAACAGTTGACGGCCAAACGGCCAAAAAATAAAATAACCCACCAAAAACTTAGCAGCAGACGATAAAGCAGGGGGCAAATTTGTGAGGACTATTGCTAAGGAAGAGTTAAGGACCAAAACTGCTAAGTGTGACTTTTGTGACAGATAGAAATAGAATGACTAAGAGTAACAATATATGATTTAGCTATTATCCAAATCCGAATTTGCTGTTTTAGTCAAATTTTATATAATATACTAACACAATTGGCATTAAACCTTAACGTAACCCAATTAAATGCCACTCTTTATCGAACAATAATAGTACATATATATATATATTAATAAATGCTATTTAGTCCGCTAAACACTAAAACATTACAAAAAACTAATAGCCAATAAAACTGAAAAAATAAATAAATATAACGGAAAAACAGTGAAGAAGTTATTAATTTTACGTCATTTGAAGTAAAGTGTTTCATTGCAACACTGTAATTGTAATGTTTGATAAATGTCAATTAACGTCTTTAAAAATAATATGCAGCTCTGAGAACCATTGTGTTAATTTCAATATAGTAAAAGAGAACAAACAAAGCAGCATAATGTAATATTAATATGGAAAAAACGTTAGCTAACTAAAGAAAACTAGAGAAAAATAATATGATAAATTGAAAAGAGCAGATGTAAAATAAGTAATGAAACTAAATGAATTAAGGATTAATATAGTAAAACTAATCATGGAATGAATGAGAAAATTATAGGGCATAAATTCAGGGAAAGAAAAACCGACAAAATTCCTCATAATACAAAAGTCACAATCTCAAAGTGACTTACAACGGAGGCGGGGCTAACACAATGCTGCCCAGTCATTGGTTGAAACCGATGCGACACCTAGAGCACGAACTTGCAGACTAATACTGGGTTATTTACACGGGGGAAGTTATAATGGCAACTGTAAGTTGGATATCGCGAAAACTTCACCATTCATAATTAGATAAGATTAATCATTGACCAATAATGATTATCTTGAAAATACCAAAACTTTCTGGACCCTAACAAAAATCAAACCAAGATATTTCATTACGAAAAGAATGGTTTTTAGCATCAAGAGTACAGCAAGGAGTATATACTCTCGAAAATCACGTCACTTATTTTGGCTCATGGTTCAGCAATTTTTGGTCAGACTATACCTAGATCAGCTGTTCCGTTCTGATTCGGTGACGATCTAAAGTACAGTCGGCAACTGTGCATTATAACCACACCGAGAAGCATTAACGCAACAGGTTTCGTTATTCTTAATGCATGACCAATGCAATGACGATGACCTTTGTAACTCTATTGTAAGTTGATTATGACAAGCACAAAGCATTGGAAAT